>JAOWBN010215225.1:0-13612 GCA_028565015.1 Pinguicula moranensis
AACTGATGCACTCGTACCAGACATGCCTATAGTATACGCTAGTGAAGCATTCTTGAGACTCACAGGTAATTGAGCACACACAAAGAGCACCAAACCTGCTAGTTCTTTTATTATTCGTCTGATCAAACGCGAAGCTATGGAGTTTCTGAGTTTCTTTTTCGTAGGCTATGCTAGGCACGAAGTGGTTGGACGAAACTGCAGATTTTTGAGTGGCATTGACACAGATTACACTATCCGGTGTCAGGTAAAGTCTGCTCTATCTAAACTTAGAAGAATTGATCTGATTGATTCTTTCCAAGTTCATAAAATGAGAACAATGAAAGCAGAAGACTCTAAGTTGTTACATATATTTGCAGATCAAGGAAAGTATACGAGCCAAACAAGCTTGTACAGTCCGTATCCTAAACTACAGGTTGATGACATCCCTTCTCTTCTTGCACATAGTTACTTGTGAAATCATCTCCTTTTGAGCTTAGTTTTGGTTTGATTTCAGGAAAGACAAAGCTCCATTTTGGAATCTCCTTCACATTTCTCCAATCCGGAATTCATCAGGAAAGGTAACTTCTTCATCCTTTCCTTAACAAATGTTTGTGTTTGATACCAAAACTCTACCCGAAAAGTGCAAAGTGTCCATTGCAAATGGAGTTAGAAGAGTTATTATTAATAATTCTTTTAGCTTTGTGCTAATAATGGACTAAATCAAAATGACTCTATTAAATTAGTGTTTAAGTTGCTGGAAATCAATACATCAAATGACCCAGTCGCAATGGAAATAACCTTTTTATATAATTACAAGTATAAGACTGTGTATATATGAACCTCCAGACCCCAATTTGGTTAAGAATATACTAAGTATGTTATTGTGTTGTTGTGAGTGGCATTCCCAATCTCTGTTCTGTTCATGCTGCTTCATTATCAATTCTGAAGATTAAATCCCCTGTTTCATCATCAGTTCAACAAACTATGTTTTTTCTGCTTCTCCTGCTTATCTTGAATTTGCTGATATTATTGGATCCGTACAGTATTAATCACGAATCCTGCTATCATATTTGCTCTGTTTATTGGTTGAATGCTTCTTATGGAACAATCCATCATATTTCTCATTTGCTTTGGGTGTTTTGTCGCACTTGATTCTTTGGCATATTGGTAGGATGAAGGTCCGGTCATCAGTCAAAAAAATGTGTGAGTTTTGTCGCACAGTTAAGCGACGTGGGCGTGTATATGTCTTGTGCAATTGTTTAATTACTTAAAAATTGGATCGGGGGCGACCAAGCAAGGGCTACTATTTTTAAATTGCATTTTAGCCCACCCTAAATTTGGGGGTTAGTTCCTCCCTTGCCCTAAGTTGTTTCTTATGTTTGCTGGGTTGTTTGGTCTTTCACTGGAACTTGCAATTGAAATTGGAAAGCCCAATTGCACCTTTTGACCATAATTGTCTAACCCAACGTCTGAATTTCTTGTTGACTGTGTGCCACTCCCAACCTTATTGTCGTGGTTAGTTGTGAGACCCAATAGAGGCAGGAAGTCTTGAAAGTATTTTGCGCCACCAGCCTGTGAAGATTTTGTCACCGCCGACCCGCTGCTTTGCATTTTTCTACAAACCATCAGTATTTGTCTGTCAGCTACCTTAGGGAGGTTTTTAGGATTATCTTGCATAGAATTTGACCAATTAGGCCAGTTTGTATACTTAGGGTTTAGGGTTTACTTTCTCTTTCCACTTGTTATCGGCCGATGACTTTTCGGCTGAAGCTTTCGCACTTTCTTTGATAATGAGAATAGTGTGATAATAGATTTTAATCTTCTTTGTTGAGAGAAATCCACATCAACATATAAAAAACGAACAAGTTCTTTCTTTCTTTTCCAGCTCATCATTCTCGTGTCAAGGCCGTACTCTCTTGATCATTTTTGCAGGTCTGAGTTAAATTCTTTCATAAATTTTTGCCGACAACACTCGTCTTGAATAAGTATTAGGTAAGTGTTCCAACTAGGCGGAGGTGTGATGGTGAAATCTTGGTGATCAACCCTCTTCACTGATTCTTTGATTGCTTGCATTGCATTGCCATCATAAGTTTCAAAGACGACAACACATTTGAGGTAGGCTGTCTCCTTAGCAGTTGGTTTGAATATCTCCATCGGATGCTTGCTGGAATTGTCTTTCCAACCTTGTGTTCCTCTATTCATCTCCATTTTCATCGGCTATCTCTGGTTATTTTGCTTTTAATCTGAATACCTCTTGGTTCTTTTCGTTAGTATTGATAGAAACGGTTGCTGATATATCGGGTGTTTAACCACTAGTTTATGTTGTCTCAGCTTGATTTCACCCAAGAGTGTTGAAAAGTTGCAGTTCTTTGTTTTAAACGTTGCAAAATCGAAGCGCCTTCCAACTTTGTTTAACTTTTTAGGGATGTACACATTTGTACAAATACCATATTTTTGAAATACTGTGTACATCATATCTGAATCAAATCCGAGATATTTGTAAAGTATAGTACTGATGTATTTTCATGTAGTTGTTGCACTCGTCTATATTTATGCTCTTCTCGTTGTCGATTCCAGAAGAATTCTTCGCGTGTCCGTCGCTCATCCTGTCGCCAATTTTTTGGATATCCTTTGCCCTGCGAACCATTGTTTTGCAGGGGAGAAACCTGGAGCGAAAAGGTCCAACCTTGACCCCTTTTGGCAAAAAACTGCCCGTATGAGAGATCAGAATCGGTGAATACCTGCCCAATGGTGGACCTCTCGTGCTCCTCTGGCCATTCCCCTCATCCCCATCCTACTACTATTGATATTACTATTGAAATGCAAGTGTTGCTGAAAGATCAGAGAATTAAACAGTGAAGTTCTCGACCCTTCCTCCGAACAAGATCAGAGAATCGCTGGAGAGTGCCCTACCGCCGACCACACCCGCACAGTATAACAAAGGTAGCTCTGACGGGTGTCCGACGAAGAGGAGGAGCTACAACAAAGTTTCACGGAGAGCATTTCGCATTTGTAAGAAGAGCAATCAATGAAGGTTATTTGAGAATTGTTGTCTGACGAGCAAATTTTGAGAAGAAATCATGATTTTTTTTTAATAAAGATGATAAATTAAAGGCAATAGTGTTGCATTTGAGTCAGTCATATGGAATGATGTGATTTTAACAAGATTGCACACTGGAATGTTGCAATCTTTCACTACTCATTGAACCTGGATGATTCATTCGGTGACATGCATGAAAGTGAAAAAGAAATAGAAAACACACCTGAAGGTCCACACGAGTGTTACTATGCTGAAGGAATTACAACACCACCAGAAAAGACATAAGGGAAGAGGCAGTACCTGAGATATGGAGTAGATGATTGAAGGAGTGAACTGGAGCCATTTCTACATACAATTTGAAATGGCAGAGGCTCTTGCTGAAGTTGCCTTGGCGGACAGTCAATGTTTAGATGTTCCTGCAGTAGTATACATGAGCAACTTGAGCAACAAAGTCACAAGTAGGAGAAAGCTGAGAGAGTACGTGTGGAGCTGCTGCCAACAACAACAAACCTAGACAAGTTACCAGCCTGATCTGAAAAAATAGTGATCAGGTATCTGAAAATGGGAAGGAGGAATCAGTTATTGAATATAGCACATGATATGAATCCTTGTTGAACTTGTGGCAAAACCCGACACCAATTCAATATTCAAAAACAAGATTTGAAAAGGACGAATTTGTTGTGGTTTTACATGAAAACAACTTGTGTCAACCAACGAGAAATCACGATTTGTATAACCGAGAACGCCACCAAATAATCCCGTGAAAGCAACTTATGCTAACCAAGAATCAAGAATAAGTTCTTTGAAGGAACGACGCCACTTGACTCAAAGAGAAAAGATAAGTTGAAAATTTGTTTAAAACCAAAAGAGACTACTAATCTCACAAAATTGCATAAAAATCAAGGTGTATTACATCTCTTGGGTCGTGCCCTTTATATAGGGGAGCAAGGGGTCAAAATTTGAGACTAGTTCCCCACTAGGAACCTAATTCTAACTAGATAAACATAATTACAAAATTTCCTAATCTATTAGGTATGGATAAGAAAATATCAAGTTTAGATAAGTGATAATTCATTAATATCCTTATCGAAGGACTTGGACAATGAGGGATTATCTTTGGATAAGGAAGGAATCCTTTTGGAAGATTTTTTGGGAAGAAACTTCCTTATTCATTGAATCCTTGGACTTGGTCTTGTTTTCACTTGTCCTTGGACTCCACAGACCACCAAAAAAACGTGCACTATTCATTTGGGCTTCTTCTTGGGCCATGACTTGGATCATGGTAATGGGTTGGACTTCTTTAATTGGGCCGCGGGGCCTATTAAGCATAAATGGGCCTTGGGGTCCATTTTCTTCTTCTCGAGCCCAGACTCCTTGGATCATTAAGTTCAGACTCCTTGCTCGTATAAGACTCTTTTGGATTAGCCATGCTACCCTCCAAATGCATCTTAGGCCTTGAGCGTTCAAAGATCTGATCGTTTTGTAGATCATATCTAGGTTTACTTCAGCACACACGACAACACTGCTAGTGAAGTTGCTGGATGAGCTGTGTACCAACTTCCAATAACACTTGGTATTGATAAGTTGACATAGAAGGAAGAAGTTTGCAGATGCTCGACCAGGAGTTTCAAACTAAACTTACCGGTAGCGACACGACACGGCCTGCGGGATACAGACATAGGACATTAGGAGCAACACTTCAGTGAGAAGGATGACAAACCTGATGCTACCTCTCATCCTGGGTGACTCCATTACTCAAGTATGGGGATCATAAAACAATCATACAACTAAACAGGCTACCAGGTAGCCATGCTGGTAATCATTGTAGTTTTAAGCTCTTTAGGATATTGAGATCCGCAGTGTGATACACTCATTCTGTGATGTCATTTTTATTTTCTTCCTCTTCTGTACGTAAACTTTTATTTCTTTATAGTGAATTTTTTACATAAAAAAAATTATTCTTGCATGCTACTTTCAGCTACTATAAGATCAAAACCATTTTGTACTTCATAATAGTAATCCACATTCAAGCAAGTTTCACATAATTCATAACATATAACAATTCACTTCTAAAATTTACAAACCTTTTCAAAATACTAGTTGGCATAAGCATAATAGGGCTCACAACGAGCATCTAGGTCTGGAATTAACAAAAAACATATCCCCTCTGCAATCTTTTCCTCTCTTTTCCTCACTGAAGCATCTTAGGGTAACATACCATAAAATTATAGCACCTGCATAATTGATTGTGATCTTCACATCACAAATCCACAATTATCATATAGGAAATTCATATCACTAGCTGTTCATACATACAGGCTCACACCATGAATCTAACGCATGCATCCATCCTAATGCAGACAAGGAAAAAGATTTTGAGAATTAATTCAATATGCAAGCAACCGTGAAACCCCATCAATCACGTCACGACAAGCATTGCCCCTGTAGGCTCCCCGATTTCCCACTTACTCTAAATTTATATGAAACTCATGTTGTTCTTTCAGTATGCCTTTTCTCTCTCCAACACAACTAAATTCACCACCTAAATTTTCTTAACAGCATAAATCCATTACCTTCTCTTTTTATTTCCTTGTATCAAATACTACACTCAACCTCATGTTCCTTGCGTATTATTCTCTATCTCTTGTCGAACTTCTTTCCTTATTATTCCTGAAGTTCCCACGCATATAGTTTAAGTTACTCCTTTTTATTCATACTCTTCAATCAATAACCTGCTTACCCCAGGTTTTTGGCTCTGAACCACTAATTTATAGGATGGATTCCCGTCCATTCATCCTCCTCCTTGCATAATCATCAGCCTTAATTCTTGTTTAATTTCCCTTTAATCACACACTCAAAACATGGTCCGAACTGAAACCGTTGTCCGATCATTTTCTGAATCAAAATAGACGGCGTTTCTCGCCCTTCCCCTCTATTGTTCTATATTCGGATCAACGCATACTAGCCTAGCGGCGAAGTATGCTGCCTTCGACCTCATGGCTTGTCTAGAGGTCGAGGGTTCGAGCTCCCATCGTGGTGTGGGGAGATTCGCTGATACTGGGATTAGTCGGAGGGCCCACTGGGTCCGAAGGATACCTGGATAGGGAGTTGTGTACCGAGGGGGTGCGTCCGAAAATGGCCACCTGAGCCTAGGGTCGCAATGTCAAGGGTGCAGGACACAAATTACCTGCATTCGGGGCAGCGGCACAATTAACTATCCAAAAAAAAAAGGTTTGAGACTCCATGAAAAAAAATGCTATGGATGTCACGGACTGTGATGCTGACGACGATAGCTTTAACTTATCTTTCAACTGGTATGACACTGCAGTCCATACGAATGATCTGAAACCTTGGACCATTCCGATAAAAAATTCAAGTACGAGTTGCAACCATAACAATCTTGGCCAAGTAAGAACATTCAGTTAATAGAGGAAAAATATATCAACTGCCTCAGCGTTTTCAAGTTACGCGTAAGGGTATATATCAAATAAGATATACTATGAACAGAACTATATACCAATACCAAAAAACGTCATTATATTATACATAAATAAGATATACTATGAACATAACTATATACCGATACCAAAAAACGTCATTATATTATACATGAAATAGAACCTCTAGAATCTGAATATTCTAACCGAGACAAACTAGCAACCAAACAAAGGCATCCGGAAGATCGGTCTGTAACAAGGCCGGATGAATTTGAGAAATGGCCACCGACTAGTTGGGGGAAGAAAGCTCGAAGAAGCCAGAAACTGAAGGAGACTGGCTAAATTACCAATTGACCGAGAATGTGATTGGGGAAGAGAAACGCATCCGACTTATTTACGTTTACTTATTTTCGCTTTTGTTATGGGAGTCGCTAGTTGTTGTTTTATGGACTTAAAAAGGCGTGTATGGCCAAGAGTACCGTTAATGCTTCAGGTAGTTAAATATCGGGAACAGTGATGTCGTACAGTTAAGAAATATTTTACAAGAAAAGTCATCTCTTCTCAAATATCTTTCTCCCCTAACTCTCTTTCTCCCCTGTACTTCCCCTTACGGCGCACCGCCTCAACTCGAAGGTTGCAACCTCCACAAGCTTTTGTACCAAGCTCCAATACAGCTTGTTACAACTGGTATCGGAGCGAGGTTATTGCAGATCCAACCTATTTTTCTATAATAGCTCGACGTAAGAACCGCAAGCCTCAAGTAATGATGGAAACGTTACCTAAGTCCGCTCTAGTAGAGGCCACAGAGGAAATGACGCGAGTCAAGCAATAACTAGTTTCTGGGAAAAGAGTTTCAAGGTCGGCACCCCCGGATGATTTAGATACTGGCCAAAGTAGAGACGATGGTACGAAGGTGATAGAGCAGGAAGTGGAGTTGTTGAAAGTACGCTTGGATCGAATCTCTGATGAGTTGCACGAAAACACGGAGTGGTTTAAATCACAAACCGCCAGATCTGAACAATCTATGGTCATTTTCAGCAGAGGATGGAAAAACAGGTTAATGCTTTAGTAGAAATGTTCCATAAACAAAACGCTGGTAAATCCATTATAGAGGAACCTCCTAACAGGCATATTGGACCTTCCGTTGTTAATAACCGGCCTCAAACTGCTTTTCATGAAGGACGTGGTATTGATGTAGAGGACTATGGATACGAAGATGGGAGAACGGTGAGGAAGGTAAAGATGACATATAGTGATTTTCCAAGGTTCAATGGTTTAAATTCCAGGTCCTGGATAGAGAGGTGCACAACTTAAATATATATTGGTATCCTTGAATATGAGAAGGTTGAATTTGTGAGGATGCACTTTGGGGGGATGCAGATTCCTGGTTTCGTAGTCTGAGACACCCCAAACCAACTGACTGGGGCAGGTTTATTGTAGCTACCCTTATTCGCTTTGATATTGAAGATCCGGACAATTTATTGGAGGACTTTATGTGTATGAAATAGAAGATTAATGAGAGCCTACAAGAGGTGCTAAGGAGGTTTGATCCACTGGTTACATCGGTAATTATAGCTTATCCAGAGTTTGGTGAAGTATGCTACAAGGAGAAATTTATAGGTTGTCTCCAGTTTGAGTTGGGGTATGCTGTTCGTGCTGACAGTCCTAATACACTGCTTCAAGCTATTGCATATGCCAAGAAACATAAGAGATCAGTGAACTACTTGGTTGATAGAATTGTTACTGGAGCTATGCAGAAGTTAAGCCATAAACCCACTATCCGCCCTGCTATTCCAATGCCTGGCAAGGGCAAACCTATTATGCAACCAGAGAAAAGGAAGTTGATTTCTGATGCTGAGATAAAGAGATGTTTGAAAAGAAGTTGTGCTTCAAAGGGGCACCGTTTGTACCTAGTCACTGCTGCGCCACAAAGACTTTTGCTATACAGGCTGAAGCAGAACATGTTGTAATCAACATGGATACCACACTGGATGAGTTTAGTCCGAATATTCCTTATGTGGAGGAAGGTGAAGATGAGGGCAACTTGTCCATCAATACTATATGCGGTCACAGCAACATGAATACTTACCGAGTGAGAGGGACCTACAAGGGGGAACCCCTACAGAACCTGTTTGACAGTGGGAGTTCCCACTGTTTTGTTGATCAACGCCTGGTTGAGAGGATGAAATGTGAAGTGGGGTATGTCACCCCTATGATGGTGGAGGTAGATTATGGGGTAGGAAGCTAAGTGGGGTAAGGTGTAAGGAGTTTAAGTGGACCATGCAGAATGAAGAGTTTGTTTGCTACCCTAGAACCTTCCCCTTACACAGTTATGATATGATATTTGGGGGTGATTGGTTGAGGCTACATGGATCTGTACTCTACAACTACAAGGATATGGTAATTACTCTGGATAAGGAGGGGAGATCCATTGAGATTCAAGCATATAAAGGAAAACAAGAGCTAAAGTACATATCTGCTGAAAAGATGACCAAGGTAATTCAGAATGGTATGGCCACCACTGTTGGCAAGATTTATGTAGCCAATGGGAAAATAGATGATCAACTCATCCATGCTGAGTTCTTTAACATGGAGACAAGTAGCCGGAACCAGTTAACATTGGGGAGAGACAGCAGAGGCAATGTTAGAGAAAATGATTCCACAGAAACTGCTGACTATGACCCTCAAGTTGAAGATTTGAAGCAGCTTCTTAAGGATTACAACGACATTTTCCAAGAACCCAAGACCCTGCCCCCTGTTAGAGAAGTGTAGCACAACATTAATCTGATGCCAGGAGCAGCCCCGAGGAAGCAAGTACCATGTAGAACACCTCACTATCAGAAGGATGGGATAGAAAAGATAGTAAGTGAGCTGCTGGAAGTTGGGCTGATCAGAAGGAGCCATAGCCCTTTTGCTTCACCAGTGCTATTAGTGAAGAAGAAGGATGGTGGTTGGATGTTATGTGTGGATTACAGGTACCTGAACAGCTTGACAATCAAGAGTGAATTCCCGATTCCAGTAATAAATGAGCTTATGGATGAGCTTCACGGAGCAATGTGGTTTAGCAAGCTAGATCTGAGGGTAGGGTATTTCCAAATCAGGATGTTGGAGAGGGACATGTACCTTAACAGTTTTGTTACCCACCACGGACAATTCGAGTTCCTGGTCATGCCATTCGGCCATTGCAATGCAGTTGGGAGGATCACCTACAACATTTAGCAGCTGTGCTGAATATTATCAGGGAACACCAGCTGTTTGCCAAGGAGAGCAAATGCTCTTTTGGACAGAAAACCATAGAGTACCTTGGGCATATTATCTCTGGCATAGGAGTGTCCACTGACCCCTCTAAGATAGAAGCAATGAAGAACTGTCCCAGGCCTAATACCCTGAAGTCCTTGAGGGGTTTTCTAGGATTAACAGGGTACTATAGAAAGTTCATAAAAGATTATGGAACCATTAGTAAGCCTCTAACCAAATTGCTGAAGAAAGATGCATTTCAGTGGAGTGAGGAGGCAGATAAGGCCCTGGAGCCTCTGAAGGAAGCCATGTGTACTGCACCAGTGCTCAGTCTGCCGAACTCTGGTGAGCAGTTCGTGGTTAAAATTGATGCTAGTGACCTGGGAATTGGGGCAGTCCTAACACAAAATGGAAAGCCTATAGCCTACTTCAGTAAGTCTTTGGGCAATAAACAACAAGGTCTTTCTACATATGAAAATGAGCTTTTGGCAGTGGTTCTCTCGGTGAAGAAATGGTGTGGATATTTGCTAAGCACGCCCTTTATAATCAGAACAGATCAGAAAACTCTGAAGTATCTATTGGAACAAACATTACATACAATGACTCAGCAGAAATTGACCTCAAAACTCTTGGGGTATGACTATGTTATGCAGTATAAGAAAGGAAGGGGCAATAAGGCAGTATGCCTTATCTAGGTTTGGAGCTGAAATGAGTTCCACCTGCTATGATATTTCAAAGATAAAGGCTGGCTAGATGAAGGAAGTAGCAGATAGCTACACTGCAGACCCTTATTACTATAAAATGATGCAGGCTAAAGCTGTGAACTCCTACAGCTATCCAGAGTATACGTTACTGGCTGGAGTGATAAGGAAGAATGGGAAGATATGCATAAGATTAGGAACAGGTCTGAGATACACAATTATAACTGCTCTGCATGATTCACCTGTAGGGGGACATTCTGGGATACAAGCAACTAAAAACAGAATCAGATCCTACTTTCACTAGCAAGGTGTAAGGAGGGATGTTGAGGAATGGATTAAGGGCTGCGATGTATGCGCAGGAAGCAAGGCAGATCCATCTGCTCATGTTGGTCTCCTACAGCCTCTACAGATTCCCACATCCCCCTGGTCCAGTATCAGCTTGGACTCTATTGAGGGATTACCTAAGTCCGAAGGTAAGCAGCTCATCCTGGTTGTAGTTGATAGGTTCAGTAAATATAGCCACTTCATTGCTATGAACCACCCTTACACAGCTGAATCAATGATTAGTATCTTCATCGAACAGATTTAGAGGTTGCACGGTTTACCCCATGAGATAATTTCTGACCGAGACAAAATCTTCACCAGTCAGTTATGGAGTGAGATCATGAAATTAGCTGGAGTAAAATTGGCTCTCCGTTCGGCTTACCACCCTCAGAGTGATGGCCAAATGAAGCGGGTCAACCGCTGCTTGGAGGCATACCTAAGGTGTATGTGTTCCCAGAACCCGAGCTCTTGGTCTAAATGGCTACCTCTTGCAGAGTTCTGGTACAACACTAACTTCCACTCTAGTGCAAAGATGACACATTTTCTAGCTCTCTATGGTTATGAAGCGCGCCACATTCCCCTATCTACATCTGCTAGTGCCGTGTGCCATGGGAGTATATGTTAAGGAATTTCTCCAACATAAAGAGAATATCCAGGAGCTATTGAAGGAAAACCTGATGAAGGCCAGTGAGAGAATGAAGCTGTATGCTGACAGAAAGCGCACAAAGCGCCATTTCAAGGCTGGAGATCAAGTATACTTGAAGCTGCATCCTTACTGCCAAAACTCTTTGCAATTCAGACGTAATGTGAAGGTGTCCCCTCATTATTATGGAACCTACACTGTGAAGGAGAAGATATGGACAGTGGCGTACAGGTTCGATCTCCTAGGAGCTACAAAAATCCACCCGGTTTTCCATGTTTCCCCACTCAAGGAGAAGCTTAAGGAGTGTGAGATGCTTTCCAGAGAACTCCCTCAAATGAAAGTTGCCGGAAGTTATGTGATGTACCCTGTGCAGGTACTGGATAAGAGAATGAAACCTAGCAAGAGTGGACCTGTTGAGCAACGGCTGGTACAATGGAGTGGCTTATCTACCGGACAGTCAACCTGGGAGGAGGTGGCACTCATCAATAAACACTTCCCATAGTTTGAACCTCGGGGACAAGATTCTAAAAATGGAGGAGGAGATGTAACAGGGCTGGATGAACTTGAGAAATGGCCACCAGCTGATTGGGGGAAGAAAGCTCGAAGAAGCCAGAAACTAAAAAACACAGCGGTTAAATTACCAACTAACCGAGAATGTGATTGGGGAAGAGAAATGTATCCAACTTATTTACGTTTACTTATTTTCGCTTTTGTTATGAGAGTCGTTAATTGTTATTTTATGGACTTAAAAAGGTGTGCATGGCCAAGAGTAGCATTAATGCTTTAGGTAGTTAAATATGGGGCACAATGATGTCGTACAGTTAAGAAATATTTTACAAGTAAAATCCTCTCTTCTCAAATATCTTTCTCGCCTAACTCTCTTTCTCCCCTGTACTTCCCCTTACGGCGCACTGCCTCAACTCAAAGGTTGCGACCTCCACAAGCTTTTCTACCAAGCTCCAATACAGCTCGTTACAAGGTCATATTCCAGTAAAAAAAGAACTCTTGAAATAATCGTACAATCCATTGAATTCAGTTTAAAAGTAGCAAACAAGCTAACAAAAGGTCAATCAAGCAGACAAATGAGACGGAAGGTAATCACATAAACAAGAAAGCTAGAGAATGCAACGCAAAAAATTGAAACCTGAGTGAAGTAAAACAAGCAAATCAGCTACAAAAGCCGCAACCCAAATGCGTTCGCAAATCCTTAGCCCACTGTATCATTTTTTGGATGATGGAACATGATTGATTTCACCTCCATGACTCCAGACTATTATCTCGTCGTCCCGTCCTAGTGAGAGCTTCCCGTCGCCAACGACGAAAGTGTATGGTCTAATCGGGTACGAATTGGGAGGAGAAGTTTCCAAGATTACTTGTTTTGTATGTGTGGTTTCTTAATTTTCTTGCTATTCGTAACCGATTGTTCGAAGTGAACAACTCCCTTTCCGCATCCTTCCAAGTTTCAATTGTCATCTCTTTTTCAATGTTTTTTGATTCGCTAGTTGACGTGATTGGGGCCCAGTTCTCCAAGCGGGTATGGGCTCCAGGGATCCCGCCCAGTTAAGAGCTATATATATGAGACTACTCAATCTAATAATTTGACAATTGAAAAAAAATCAATATGCATTATTATGTCAAACTACATTTTTAAAATATTATTAAATTTAATAATCTTATCAATATACATATTATGAATAATTTCATATGAAATATAATTTGACAAGCAAGGATGCAAAATTAAAATACTATAAGCTTATATACAACCGAAGATGTTAAATTGAAATAATTTCATATGAAATGTAATTTTTCGTGCAACAAGTGATAAAGATTGTAAAGTAGAAGCAAAAGGTGAATGAAGTAGGGCTGGATACCGGATATACTGGAACCGGAAAGCCCATTTCCGTTTTCCGTCCGCTAAGTTAACGAAATCCAATTTTTTTTTCCTTTTTCCGTCCGTTATCCGCTACTTCCATTTCCGTTATTCCGTTATTCCGTTATTCCATTATTCCGTTATTCCGTTATATAAGTTACCGGAATTCCGTTATTCCGGTATTGATTTATTTAATATATTAAAAAATAAATATAATTTGAATAATCATTTTTCTATCTTATAAGTTATAATTAGTATCTACCACCAATTTTTAATTACAAAATTTGACATATTTCGATACATTCATTTCGAAAAATAATCATTTATGTAACAAACAATTATGGCTATAATATAGTACTGTACCATACCAACTGAAAAAAA
>JAOWBN010215236.1:0-13612 GCA_028565015.1 Pinguicula moranensis
AACTTTGCCTTCCCAAAGTGGGAACAAATGAATCTAAGCATCATTTCTCAGATTTTATAGGTCAGTGAGTCGGAGGTCGTGAAAATTTTTACAAAATACTCAACGGCTAAGGACTTATGGGATGGACTAGCAATTGCTTTTAGCAGGGCAATGGCGCTCTCTAGATCTACGACTTCACCCTCAAAGCTAACTGAAAGACACAAGCAATGGTGGACCCTGGAAGCAATCTATAGCACACTACAAGACATCTAGGGAGAGATTCACTAGAGACAACCTACCCACATGATGTCACGTGCAGATATCGAGACGTTTAACCATCTCCTCCAAGATATAAGGTTATTTCAACTTCTCATCGCCATCAATGAAGAATTTGATGCGACCAAGAGAGATCTGCTCAAAGAAAAGCTCCTACCTTTGGTAGAGGCATCTTATGGTAGGTTCTACCTCGAAGCGTCCCAATTGGATATTCTAAATCCAGCGAAACCCTATGACGATGATACCTCATTGGGCGTAACTAATGTCCTCACGTCTAAGTCCCAATCAGATCCACCAAGAATAATGACAAAATCATCATCCCAGAGTGGGGAGGTAGACAAATCAAATCTTTTCGGCACTGATTGTCAGAAATACAACCATTTGACCATCGATGCTTCAAGAGAATAGGCTATCCCGAATGATTATTTGGGAAGAAGAAAAAATGGTTGAAGGAAGGCATGGCAACCAATGTCGTCAGTATCTCGGAGATAATTGGCAACGACTGTGGCCACCAAAACCATGGAATGCCAAGCTTTGGAGGATTTTAGTCGCAATGGCAGAATAGTGAGAGGGAAATGGAAGCATCAAGAATATCGAACCAGGTAAAGGGGTTGTGGGCCATATTTTGTGCACAAACCCTTATACAAGTGGTGCTTTTGTTAATACTCCCCATGGATATTCTGTTTTTACATTACGGCCCCAAAACTCCACCGAAACCTTGATTAGCCTCCTTGCCAAAATCCTCCGATACACCTCAAAATTCCATCAAAATTATACACCCCTCGAGTTTACCCCATCCTATAAAGACACACCAAATAAACAAAAAACCTCACATAATCCCCAAAACACCCCTAAAATTTTTGCAACCAACCAAAAAAATTCTAGTATCACAATTAAACTCAAAAAATCAGAAAACCTCAAAAATCAACTCCAAACTCCATGAGAAATACCCCCTGCTCCTGACATCTCAAATCCTAAATTCTTTGAGCCTGGATGATTTGACCTGGATCCTTCAATGTCTTTCGATCCACTATGTGACTCGTAGAATGTAATGTACGAACCAACAACCGTGAGAAACGGGAAGGGTCAATTTTTGACTGTTGGGTGATTGATACTATGATGAATGATCGCTCCGACCTCCTTTCTTTATCAGCCTCCAAGAAAACATGTGTTCAAACAACCAATGGGGAATCGTCGCCAATTCAGGGAGCAGAGACCACTGAAATCTTGCCCACTCTCAGATTGTCGAATTGTTTATATGTTCCATCTTTGTCGCGCAAACTACTATCCGTCAGTCATGTATCCAAACAATTAAATTGTATGGTACTCATGTATTCTACCTTTCGTCTATTATTGGACGTGGAACTGAATGTGGGGGATTGTACTATGTGGATGAGATGGTTTGAAAAGGAACCGCAATGCTCGCTCATGGGATGGTTGATTGGCAAGCCTGGACGTGTCATTGACGCTTGGGACATCCATCCCCTGGATACCTCAAACTTTTGTTTCATTAGTTCTTTAGAAAATATGATAATTTTTCCTGTGACACTTGTCATTTAGCTAAGAGTAGAGACAAATCATTCTACCCAATTAACTCTCGAACAACCACTAATTTTTCACTTGTTCATTCTGATGTGTGGGGATTCTGGTGCTGGTGGTTTTAAATATTTTGTATTATTAATTGATGATTGCACTCTATGTCGTGGGTTTATTTCTTGAAAAGTAAATATAAGGTATTTCATAAATTTGTTGATTTTTATGCCTTAGTAATATACCCAGTTTCAAAAAAAAATTGTATCCTTCGATTTGATAATGTGGGAAATTTATCAATCAGCCTATGAAACGTTTTTTCCAAGAAAAAGGCCCCATACCATCAAACCAATGGCTCCTACACCCCCAACAAAGCGGAGTAGCTGAAACAAAGAACCGTATTCTCCTTGAGATTACTAGACCATGATGCTAGAGTCTAGGGTACCCAGTTTCAAAAAAAATTGTGTCCTTCGATTTGATAATGTGGGAAATTTATCAATCAGCCTATGAAACGTTTTTTTCCAAGAAAAAGGCCCCATACCATCAAACCAATGGCTCCTACACCCCCAACAAAGCGGAGTAGTTGGAAGAAAGAACCGTATTCTCCTCGAGATTACTAGGCCATGATGCTAGAGTCTAGGGTTCCCATATCCTTCTGGCTGGTTGCTGCTACTGCGACATACCTCATCAATCGCCTACGCACAAAATTCCTAGATCTAAAAACACCCTTAAAGGTCTTATCTACTCATACAGAAGTTCCCACAGCCTTAAATCTCCAGCCTCGAATTTGTTGGCAGGTCCGTGTTTGTCCTTATCCTACAAATAGAGATAGCAAAATTTGAGGCGTGTGCAATCAAATGTGTTTTTGTTGGATTTGGAATTTACAAAAAGGGGTTTCGTTGTTTCAATCCTATCACAAAACACATGTATACGATGATGGATTATGATTTAGTTAAAACAAAATACTACTACCCGACCCAATTCAACAGTCAGGGGGAGAAGACAATGACAGACCTGCTGAATTGGCTACTTAGTCTAGTCCTATCTTAAACTATCCAAACATAGCCAGTTGAAGGAACCACTCAGCCTGCCTCTACCAACATAGCACAACCATCAATCATTCCATCGTCTGGTCATCCTGAGATAAGTGAACCTAACTCAGAGCCTACCCCTGACTACACTACTGCAGTTGACTCTGATCTTCATATTACAGCTACAGGGATGAGTACAACACAGGAACGATAAGTACTTTCCCACCAGAGCACTCGGGGAGTATCGCCAAAAAGATATGTACCTGAGTACGAGCCATGTGCAATCTAGTACCATGATAAGGTTTCGCGAACATCACAAGAGGCTCAGCAGAGACAAGAGTGGTACCAAGCAATGGAAAATGAAATGAGTAACCTGGCAAAGAAGGATACGTAGGACAAATGTGAACAATCAACAAGAAAAGAAAGTAGTAAGGTACTGATGGGGGTTCATAATAAAACACAAAGCTGATGGAAATATCAAGAGATATAAGGCTCGACTAGAAGTAAAAGGATGCACACAAATATATGTAATTGACTACTCTGAGACCTTCTCTTTAGTAGCCAAAATTGCTACCATTCGTGTACTATTCTCTATTGCAGCAAACCTGGACCAGCCAATTCATCAATTTGATGTCAAAAATGCATTCTTTCATGGAGATCTTAAAGAAGAAGTCTATATGGAGGCGTCACCCAGCTTTTAGGAACATTCAATGAAAAATAGGTTTGCAAGTTGCAAAAGGCATTATATGGCCTAAAACAGTCATCGAATGCATGGTTTGGAAGGTTCACTATTGCGATGAAGAAGTACAGATACAAGCCAAACAACTTTGATCATATACTATTTCTCAAAAGAAAGGGGGAGCTGATGACATGCCTGATCATCTGGATGAAATAATCATCACCGGGAGTGATACTACAGAAATAGAAGAACACTGAAGAAATTTGTTTAGAGATTTCTAAATGAAAGACCTGAGAGAACTAAGCTATTTCTTGGGGATCAAGGTCTAGAGATTGGAGGAGGGAATTCTTATCTCACAAAGAAAGTATGTGCTGGATCTTTTGGCAGAAGCAGGGCTAGTTGAATGCAAACCAATCGATACACCAGCTATCGTGAATCAGAAACTAAAGATGATTGAGGGGGCACAGTTAGCTTATCAAAATCGATACCAACATCTTGTTAGGAAATTGATATACTTTGCACACACCTATCCAAATATAGCTTATACTGTAGAAACTGTCAGTAAGTTCATGCATGGGCTCCAGACAAAATATATGGAAGCAACCTTGAGGATCGTATGATATCTCAAGGGAACACCAGGGAAATGAATCAAGTTCAGAAGAACGGTCATCTAAAGATCCATAGATACATTGATGCAGAGATTGGGCAAGAAATCTAGTCGACCAAAGATCCACTGGTGGATACTTCACCCTAGTCGATGAGAACCTTGTGACATGGAGAAAAAAGAAAAAAGGTGATAACTCTCTCTACTGCTGAAGCTGGGTTTTGTGGGATAGCTAGGGGACTAACCAAGGTCTGGCTAAGGAAATTACTGGCTGAGATTAGGCATCCTATACTAGTAGCTTGTCAACTGAGATGCAACAACAAAGCTGCCGTTAGTATTTCTGAGAACCCAATTCAGCACGATTGAACGAAACATGTAGAAGCGGATCAATACTTTATCAAAGAAAAATTTGAAGGAGGACTTGTGAGTCTTTTGTTCGTTCGATTTGAGGATCAGTAAGCAGATATTTTAACAAAGGCAGTTCCTGGTCCAACATTTAACAGTATGTTATACAAGTTGGGAATCGAAGACCCTATGATTCAACTTGAGAGGGACTATTATAATACAGATAATTTAGGGAAGAGATTGGTTGACCTTGTAAAAGGAAAGGATCAATTAATGGATCCTTTCCTTCGTCACCAAATCTCTTTCTTAAGATAGCTAACACAAAAACACCTGTAAGAGCATGTAGAAACATAGAGAAAGATGAGCCACCTTATTGGAGTGCCCGCAATTAAATCCTTCCTCAGGAAACAACTCCAACCTCGTCATCTCCATGAAACTCAATAACAATAACTTCACATTACTCCCACCAAGGATAAATGGGATCATTGATCTCTGGAGGTAAGGGTGCTCCAGTAACTTCACATTATTTTTTACTCTTACTGGAGCGCCCTTACTTCAATGTTTTTTCCTGGATTCTCCAGGTAATCGATCTTTATCTAACTGCTAGTTTTGTTGAATATCTCATAGCAAAGGAGCTGCGGGATGGCCTGGCGACCACATTCAGCTGAGGGAGCGATATGCTCCAAATATTCGACCTAACAGAGAAGGCTAATCACCAACAACAAGGTCGCAACACCCTTGAGCAGGTTTATAGTGTTCTCCAATGCATCTGGAGGCAAATTAATCATCGCCAACCAAATTCAATGAAATGCACGACGAATATATTGACGTTCCACCATCTCCGGCATGAAACACACTTATCGAGTTTCTGTCATGTAGCCAAATGGGATATCCTAAAGGAGGATTCCCTTTATTTTGTCAAACTCGCTTACTCCATCGTCCACCAGGTGGTCATACGCCTCAACATTCTAAACCCACTGAAGAGTGGGGTGACCCCTCAACTCTGGGCTTAGGCAATGGGCTCACGGCTCATTCTTACTCAGACTAGGCGAATAACTTTCTCGAGCTGGCAATGGGTACAAATCTAAATTATGGTGTACAGATTGTTTGAAAGTGGGATATACATAGAGGGGTGTTTTAAGCGAATTGGTTATCCGGAGTAATGGAATGATCCCAAGAAAAGTAGAACAACAGAGACCACTGTTGTGAGCAACTTTGGGGATACTAGCACTTTTGGTGTCAAACATATTCACGACTACGCGCGGTTTGGCGCCATAGTGGCAAAGGAGTTCAATATTGTGCAGGAAAATGAAGAGGCAAAAAAATGTTGCTGCGAGGTAATGGGGGTACGAGATTTTCATACCCCCTCGAGTTTTTTAGCCTTTACCTATACATCCCTGTAATTGTATAAATTTTGTAGAAAAGTCTTGTCACTTTCCAAACCAGAAAAAATAGCCTCGAGAAAACTGAAAGTTTGATATACATCCCCAACCAATTCAGATATTTCGCCTGCCACCCCAAGATTTGCATGGAATTAGCCATACACCCACAACATTCCAAAAAAATACCGTAGCGTCCCGAAACTTCAAAAAATTTGGCCAACACCCCATTATTTCCAAAAAATTACAAAATACCACCTCACCGTTAAAAAACCCGAATTCAGACCTCAACTTTAGTAACCCAAAATATTGCATGCACGGTTCAGGAATCTAGGAGTGAACCCCAAAACTCCTTGTTATTTGATTGTGGGGTTACAAACATCATGACAAATTACCCCTATGATATCCTTGTCCCATACATTCCAAAGAAATCCCTATTCAGACTGCGAATGGAGGGCTCACACCCATTCAGGGTGCTGGAAAATTTAGTTGTCTCTGATGCTAAAAATGTCCAACTATCTATATGTTCCATCCTTGTCATGCAAATTATTGTCGATTAGCCATGTTACGAAGGAACTTAGTTCTGATATGCCCTAATTCTTGTCTTTAAAGGATATTCGGATGAGAAAGATCATTAGGCATGACACTGAGTGATGGGGCTCTACTATGTTGATGAGGTGGCTTGCCTGGGGTCTGTTGTATTGGCTCACGGGAGTCCTGATCGACAAGCCTAGTTGTGGCATCGACAACTTGGTCATCCGTCCACCGGTTATATTAAGATTTTATTTCCCAGTTACTTAAACACTTAAGTCATTTTTTGTGTGATACATGAGTTCTCGCAAAAAGTCATAAATAGTCATATCCTCTATCACAAAGTCGAACATCTAAACCATTTGCTCCAGCATATTCTGATGTGTGGGGGCCTGCTCCAACTTTTAGCCCTACGGGGTTTAGGTTTTTTTTACAGTTTATTGATGACTTTACACGTATGACTTTAATATATTTTTTTGAGGTATAAATATGAAATACATACAACTTTTATTGCTCTTTATACCACGCTACATACTCAATTTCAGGCATAGGTCCAAATACTTCAATCTGATAATGGGGGGAATATGCCAATCCACCATGCAAAATTTCTTTCGGGAAAAGTGGTTAATTCACCAAACCACTTATGACTATACACCTCAACAAAGTGGGGTTGCTAAGAGAAAAATCGCATTCTCTTGGAAATAATTACATCTCTTATGCTTGAGTCTCATGTACTTACATATTTCTGGCGACCGTTCCTTATAAACCAACTACCCACCAAAGTATACAATCTACAGACTCCTACTCAGCCCCTATCCACCCAGTTACCTATGTCATCATCTCCCATTTTTTGATGTTTAGTATTTGTGCACATTCCAAAAAATGAAAGGACAAAGCTCAAATCATGTGCCGCTAAATGTATCTTTGTAGGATATGGGGTGCACAAAAAAGCTATAGGTGTTTTCAACCACCAACCCATCACACGTATACCACCATGGATTATAACTTCCTGGAGACTGAGTATTATGGCCTCCAATCCAATGATCACAGGGTGCAAAGAGAAACTCCAGTTGATCCATTGGATTGGCTCCTTGGCGTTCCATCCTTGGTTATGTCACAAGCTATCCCAACAGGGCCAGTTGACGATACCAAGAGTTGTCGCCTGACCCATTTGGTATCCTTGAGGTAAGTCCCTCTCTCTCAGATCTAGATTCTAACAAGACTTGTGTATCGGTAATTGTTGTGACATGGAACAAACCAATGAAGAATCAAGAGTAGAGGAGACAATACAATGATATGTGTCGCCTCCAAGAAGCACTCGGGGCATACTATCAAAATTGTATGAACCTGGGTACGAACCACTTACCTCGAGATATCCCATGAATAATCTGGTTAGGGGGACCAAAACAGGGAAGACATTCATGTCAGCGGTCTACTCAGAAAAATACCAAAGACCATATAGGAAGCTCAACAAAATAGGGAGTGGTGCAAGGTTATGCACACCGAGATGGATGCTTTAGAAAAGAATGACACTTTGGACAGATGCACGCTATTTGCTGGAAAGCTCAGTGGGATGTAGATGGATGTTCACTATAAAAAATAGGAAAGATGCAATGATTGAGAGACACAAAGCTTGTTTGGTAGACAAAGGATACACATAGACCTATGGAATCGGTTACCTTGAGAACTTATCCCATTTGGAAAAATTGATACCATCCGAGTGTTGTTCTCTATCGTAGCTAAGCAAGAGTGGCATTTACATCAGTTTGACGTTAAAAATGCATTTTTCCTTGATGATCTAGAAGAAGAGGTATACATAAAAGATCCTCCAAGTTTCTCCAATACATATGGGAATACAAAGGTGTGTAGGTTGAGAAAAGCACCATATAGACTCAAGTAGTCACCCCCGAGCATGGTTTGGCAGGTTTACGATGGCTATGAAGAAATATGAGTACAAAGCAGAGCAACTCTGACGACATATTGTTTCTCAAAAGGAAGAGAGAACTAGTCACATAGGACTAATAGGCTACAAGCCAACAGATACTCCAGCTATTGCGAATCTAGAGCTACAAATGACAGAAGGGGTGAAGTTGGCTGACCAGAAACTGTATCAACACTTAGTTGAAAAATTGATTTATTGGGCACACACTCGACCTGACATAGCATATGTAGTGGGGGTAATTAGTTAGTTCATGCAGAAGCAACGGAAGGAACATATGGAAGTTGATGTAAGAATTGTACGCTATCTAAAAGAATCTCTAGACAGAGGGATTATGTTAAGAAAAATGGCCATGCACACACTCAGGGGCACACAGATCTAGACTGGGTAGGAAACTTAGTAGATAGGAGGTCCACCGTTATTTATTTCACACTACAATTTGGAAATCTTGTTTCTTGGAAAGGCAAAAAACATAATGTTGAAGCCTTGTCAAATGCTGAAGCGGAATTTTGAGGGTTGCCAACGATTGACCAAAATCCCCTGGCTTCAAAAATTGCTAGCTATTATCGATTTTCCAGTACGGGGTTCTTGCTAGCTAAAATGAACCAGTCAATAATTAGCATATCTAAGAATCCAGTGCAACATGATCGGATAAGTATATCAATGTCAACCGACATTTCATAAAGGAAAAAACTTGAGGAAAGCATATCAGTCTACCATTCGTTCGATCAGAAGACCAACTATTAGATATCCTAATCAAAGCAATCTCCAGTCAAGCGTTCTCAAAATTATTGTGTAAGTTGGGAATTGAACACCCTCCAATTCAACTTGATGGAGTGTTTGAAGTTGAAGATTAGGGGGGAAGGTTTGCCTAAAATGAGAAAATTGGGGAATTAATTGATTCTCCTTAGATTAAGGAAACCTTCCCATATTCCCTACACGTGTGAACCTATATTTTCTTTTCTATAAAACTTGCAACACAAAACAGAGAACAAACAATACAAGATCATTGATTTTGCAAACCAATTTCTTCCACTAATTATGGTATCAAAGTGGGTATAGATCATGAGATCCGGCATCTAGCTCATCACCTACCAAAATAGAACCAACCAACGGGAAAAGTTTAGTGAACATTACTCACCACTCCCTTACGTGTATGCACTAAAAGATGTTCACTCAAACACTCGTGTATCACTTAATTAGGCTATTATCCTCTCTTAAATCTCACCACTCTGCCTTATACCTCTCAAGTATTCTCAGTATGATTTTAGCCAACTTCAACTCAAACTTTTTCCTTAAGTCAAACGACAATCCTAAATGGACTGAAACTTGATTAAAGATTGAGAATTATAGAATAACTTCTTGTCTATCTTTTTTTTTTTTACCTCCGCATCAGTTAAATATTTCCTTCTTACTTGTTGATTAGGGATTTTACCTTTCTGCACACCCAATACCTGTTTAGGAATACCCCTTGAATTTAACTTCCGAGAAGCTCCTGCAACCACCTTTTTAATGAAGGTATTAACCGTGAATTCTTGTCATTTGGCTACTGCAATAGCTTCCAGCAGTGTCTTAGGATTTAAAGAAGAGACAACAGATCTGAGCTCAAGCTGTAAACAACCAACAAATTTCTCTTTATAAAAATCTTCATCAAATTTGGGGTGACAAATCATTACTGAGGATATAATAATATCAAAACGCCTCAACAGATCCTGCAATGACTCCTGATTGCCCTATTTCAAGCACATAAATTCCTCTAATAGATTGTTAGAGTTAGTAGTATTAAACCAGATAAATACTATTGTTACAAATTTATCCCAATTCTTGGGCTTGCTATACTTGAGAACCCAAAACCAAGAGTCAGCATCTCCTTTTAGGTGCAGTCTAGCAAACTCCACTCTTTCTTGATATAAAATTCCTGTGTAAATTGAAAAATATCCTTCACACATTTCCACCCAGGACCTCGGATTATTTCTATTAAAGCGCAGGAAGTCTGCAAAGGGCCTTTACGAGTAAACTCCTGATCTTCAGTGTCATACTCCCCCATCTCAACAACTTGATTCAAAACAAGGGATGTTTTGTTTAACATACCAGTTTGCACATTTTTTCCTCTTGAATTTCTTGCCAACTTATCTGGGTACTCCAATATAGATTTGTTGTTATTTTGCGTCAATATTGTTTCCTTCATAGAACTAAATTGATTCATCATTGATGTTTGCAATGTAAGCATGTTTCTACGCATCTCCTATGTAACTAGGACCATTTGTCTTTCCATTTATCCTTCTTGTTTCAAGGGTCACAACTAGTGGTACTGAAGTAGCACCTTCTGGACTAGGAGGTTGAGTTGGCTTCTTCCCCGAGAGAGCTTCAAGCTTGACTCGCACCATTTCTTCGGCAGCCTCATACTATGATTGAGTTGGCTTTGATTGGCAGATCAACCATAACGTGAGGTTTTTGTACACGTCCCTTAGCTATTTTGAAGGTTAGGTGGTTGGATCTAAGCAACCACGCGCTCTGATACCACTGTAACGAATCTTGATTGTTAGCAAGGTTATTGTAACAAGAAGAAGATTGAAAAGGGTAGAAGAGTCGAGAAGGATAGAGAAAGGGAAGGTTACAAAAGAAGTGTCTGGGAAAGAGAGAAAAGAGTCAGAGTAAAAAGGGGAAATATCTCATTACTCGCCCTTCCAAAACACATTACAGAATGTAATATACTACCACTTTCCTGCCATCAAAAGTCGTGCCACAATTTCAAACTACAAAATACATAAATAAATAACAACACTTAAAATACAGAATTAACCAACAACAACTCAACTAAATCTTCCGCCTAACTTTCCCAACTGAGATTTCTCTTCATCAAGGATTTGTTTGGACTTCAGCTGGATCTCCTTCTCTTCCCTACCCAAGACTTCAATTTATAAACACTCTCCACCTGCGGGCACATAATGGAATACAAGACCCACGAACCAGAGGGTAAGTGAGAGCGGCCCTTCACATACTGTCATCCCCGTGAGCCAAGAACTAGTGGGAGCAGATCCCCAACAAGGAAAGATGCTATTATCCAAATGAGTGAGCGCAGAAGAATTCCTCCACGATACTTTCAGATCAAGATAAAAGTATTCTTTTGCACTACTTTGGAAGTATAAGAGCTCACCTCTTCACAAGGCTATGGACTCATCCGATAGAGAATAATGGATTCGATGCAAACAAACGAGATTTGGACATTTGTTGATCTATCACATCGTCGGAACCCGATTGGATGCAAGTGAATATTCAGGTTAAGCGCGGTGTGAATGGATCAAGCGACAAGTTCAAATCCCGACTCATGGAGAAAAGTTTTTTCCCAAATCAAGGGTAAAGACTATAAAGAGACATTTTCTCCTATGGTGAGAATTACGTCTATTTGCCTACTTCTAACCTTGGATGCCCATTTGGATCTCGAGTTGTTCTAACTGGATGTAAAGACTATCTTCCTTAATGAAACACTTGAGGAAGAGATCTACATGCATCAACTTGCTGGTTTCATCTAAACGGAACAAGATGACTAGGTATGTTGTCTTAAAATATCCATACATGGTCTTAAATAGTCTTCCAGATTGTGGTACTTCCGATTTAATGAAGTCATTTCTTCATTTGGCTTTATCATGATAGATGAAGATCACTGCGTGTATGTCTTAAAGACAAAGAAAAAAATCATATTTTTCTCCTTATATGTCAATGGCATATTATCGGCGATAAACAACATGAAAACGATAACGCACTAAGCAGTGGTTATTCTCCATCTTCAAGATGAAGGATATGGGTGAAGCTAGGCATGTCCTAGGTGTGAAGATCTGTAGAAATCGTTCTAAAAGAATGTTCGGCATGTCCCAACAAGCATACATAATAAAATCTTAGAACGGTTTAGAATGCACTACTCCAAACCCGTTGGCACCCCTAATGATAAGGATCTGATACTAAGCCTCCATTAATACTCGAAAACAGATAAGGAAAAGGAAGAAATAAGTATTGTTCCCTATGCTAGTGTCTTAGGGAGTTTGATATACGCCATATTATGTACACATACAAACATCTACTTTATGGTTGTGGCGGTGAGCTGCTACCAAAGAAACCTGGGGCCTACTCATTGGCAAGAAGTCAAGGGAATCTTTTATTTCTTTCGTGGAAGGGTTGGTCTAGTCTTATGCTATCAAGTGGGAGACCTGCGTTTGAAGGGATTCACTAATACTGATTGGGGAGGCGAATTGGATCAGTCCAAGTCAACTTCTTGATATGCCTTCATCTTTGGTGGAAAACCTATATCTTGGTGCAACAAGAAGCAAGACTGCATCATATTGTCAACTATGGAAGCAGAAAATGTTGCATGTAGCGTAGCCGTGCAAGAGGCACTCTGGCTTAGAAGCTTTCTACAGTACCTCGATTTGACTCTGAGGCCCGATGATCCTGTAGATTTGAACTATGACAATGTTGTAGCAATTTAGTTTGCTAAGGATCCAAAAATGCATAGGAATACAAAGCACATCCAGAGACGCTACCACTTTGTTTGAGATGTTGTCAACAAAGCAAATATAAGTATCAAGTATATTCGTACCGACAAGATATGTGTTTAAAGAACATGTTATGAGTCTAGGATTATGTAGGCTTTGATCATATCTTATAAATGATAAGGACATATTTTTGTAACAATTGATTATGAAATTAAATTGATGTTTTCTTTTCATTTGAGCAATATTTTATATATGCAATCAATTAATAAGGCACAATAAATGTCATCAAGGTTAATGATTGGCACTATCACACGGACCCTTATACTTGTGTAGCATGAAAGATGTGGCTGATAAATGTTCTTGACAGTTACTTTAGTATGTCTAAAATGAGATTCTAAATGAATCAAATTTGCATGGAATAAGTAACGGCATGCCTACCTAAGTGGGAGCCATGCCATGATGCACATATCATACTATGTGTGCTACAAAACAATCATGTGAAAATGACAAAAGAATTTCATGATTATCATTGTGTGATCACACGGACTTACGAGGGTGTATCCGAGAAGAATTTTAAACGTTACTGCAGTACAGCCAGATCAGCACAAGTCAAGGAGAAGAAATCAAAAGAAATTATGGACACTTCCTTTCCTTCGAATCAAGCTGGGTGGTTCCGTGGGGCTTGCCTTTAGCATTTGCCTTCTTTTGGCCTTCCTCACAGTGGAGGACACGCATTCCGTATCATAGAGCTAATTCAATTACTATCTTAGTGTACATCGGATTCTTATTCTAGTGCACTATCCTTAACACATGTAAATCTCGATCAAGC
>JAOWBN010215247.1:1215-13612 GCA_028565015.1 Pinguicula moranensis
CTGAACTACCCGACCTGTCTGACCTAGTAAGAGACTTGCAGGATACTTCTCCATGACCCCTCATCAAAGACAAATATATTTTCAAGCTAAATCAGCAGGGTGTCTATTTGGTCTATGATGCATACAAGGTCATTATCTCAGGTACGCAACATTTTTTTCTTGATCCACATTTATATCGGAAAAAACATATTTGGAATAGCTTTGCTCCAAGAAAAGTTTGTATCTTTGTGTGGAAATTAGTACAGAATGCAGTGTCCGCTAAAGACAATTTGTAGAGCAGGGGTATAATTCTAGCTGATCAGGAGATTGCTTACCCCCTATGCCGTTCTGAGGATGAGTCTGCACCTGATCTCTTTGCCAACTATACTATCATTAGCAAGTTGTGGAGGGACTTGTCTTATTGGTTAGCTCTGCCTCATGCTCCAGGTGCCTCTGGTCGAGGAGCAGCTCCCAACCTGCTGGAGCATTCTGCTTCTGTACCTTTTGGACTAAATGTGCCAGCTTCGAATTTTATTTGGCATTCTATGGGGTTGGCCATTTGGAGGGAAAGGAATAAAGCTCACTTCTCATCCTCAGTACCACACATGCCAGCCCTACTCCATTGTATCCAACGTGAAACTTGGTTGTCGTTGAGAGCAAAAACACAACCTAAGTTGTTCCCATATAGCTATGCAAATTGGCTCATCCAGCCACAGGTATGTCTAAAATTCTAACTCTTAACACTCAGCCATACTGCAGAGGCTTTAGTACAGCCTGTGTATAACTGGATCAATGTTATTTACTTTATCTACACCGGTCTCATTACAGCTCGGTAAATCACTCAATGGTACAGCATTGGAGATATCCAAGTAGAGTACTTTGTTTTTATTGAGCTCTTTAATGTCAATGCTATTACATGCGGTACAGGGTAGGTACTTCATCATGATGTTGTGTTAATACTGAAGCTCTGGTATAGATTGTGAAGCATGTAGCAATCCTTTGCCTAAATGATTATAAGGTAGGCAGGCTGAGGGACTTGCCAATTGGCCTATCCTAATGACATCTACAACAACTACACTTTGTTGCTTCCTGCATAGCTGAAAGTTTGGATCAATGCTACTACTTCTTTATTTCTTTACCAGATTCAATGTTATTCTGATGTCGTGTAGCTACACCCTCAGGCCCATACCACATCCCAATTGCTTTGAGCTTATCCAAAGGTGTCTTGTTATTTATTGAGCTCCTAATGCCACTACTTTTCAATGCGGTACAGGTTAGGTGGTGGACTTTGTCTTGCTCTCATCTAGCCTATCTGGCTGCCCTTGTGACTAGCAACAAGCATGTTAGCCATGATGCTGGGCAAGCCAAGTATTAGGCTGACAATGGCAACAAGCTGAGAAGCTATCCTAGTGACAACCTGCGTATGAAACATTGATAAGATAACCAATTACTGTGGATATAGAACCCATCCAATATTGGGGTATAGAAGAAGGTTGTTGGCCTCTCGACTCATCCTGCTGCTGTGACAGCCTTGCATGGATGCAATTCTCACATTCACTTGATGCAAGTTTGAAAGGTAGTTCTTGATTTGGGTTGGATCTGAGACACGTGTCTGATCGGATTATGTCCTATCATTCATTACAGGGATAGCTCACTGAACTTCATTGAGTTGTGTACCAATTTCTCCAAAATGGAAGATTGATAAGTTGACAATCAGGATATTCTGATTCTGTGAAGAGAGGATGACAACGATGATTATGAATGCTGAGATGCTCTGTGATCTACTCTGACGCTAGGTGAGCCGTGTACCAAATCAGCCTTAGCTATACCTGGTGTGAGGAGAAGATTAGGATTTTAGATCTAGTTTATGTCTTTTGACTAAGTGGGAGCAATAGTGATATTTGTATTTTCCATTCCTTGTAAATACTGTAAATATTTTATTATTAATAAAGTTTAGCTTAACAAAAAAAAATAAGGTGACATGAGAGCTAGTTCTTGAAAGAGATAATCTCCTTACATGACTATTCTCAATACTTGATGACAATGATATGTTGCTAGATGTCACTCATGGTCTATAAACATGAATTAGGGATTAATGAATTAAAAGAATTTAATTCTTTTTTTTTTGGCACACTGTGGTATCTGACTACTGTCGTAACCGACTAATCCACAAGTACCAATGCACAGTGCCCACAACACATGGATTGGTTAAACGCGGGCAGGTTGAACCATTGCCCGTGGGACGTGGCATTGATGTGTGTCTCAACAATGCATTTCCACAGCCTGGGGGGAACCATCGCCTGTGGGATTCGAACACGAGACCTCTAGGCAAGCCCTAAAGAATTGAATTCATTGATCATAATAAGATTATGTTAATTTAAGGTTCATTGTCAAGCTATTGAGAATCTATCGGGTTATGCACATTAACATCATATTCAACTGGGTTCAATTCGTAATTAAGGTGAAGTATAAGAACTAAACTGAAGTTTATAAAACTTCAAGGACTTGTTTGTAATTATGGGATCATAAATGCACTGATAAAAAAATTATGGGATGTATATATGATACATTAAAACTCCATCATTAGTTGGATCCTAGTTGGAATATTCGACTTATATATAAGTTAATGAAAAAATACTACAATTCATATATATGAGATGTATAAAGTTTTCACAAATTTTCCTCCAATTAGATTGCACGCATAGGATGCATATCCAATGAATTATATGCAATGAGGTGTTAATATACAGAGAGTTGTATAAAATGTTTATGGAATGGTTCTACAAATCATGCATCAAAACCATGGATGTTTTGAAACCATGCACGCATATATGGCTAGGATCAAATGTTGATCTATTTTCTTGGATATTTGTTTGCATCTCTAACCCATGTGAACCTCTATAAATACCTTCTTACATTCATATGTGTGAGGATTAATGCATTTGTGGGTCTTGATAGGAGAAAAGGAGAGGTTATCTCACTAGTTTCTCTCTCTACCCGAGAGCTACAAGTGCAAGAGGTGAAAAATTTTGCAATTTTTCCTCTTAGCTTCTTAGACCAAAAGCGACCATAAGTGATGAGCTCACACTCCAAACACATATTTCGGTATACAAAAGTTTGTTTAAGCACCCAAGAGTTGTTGTTGTATGGACTACCATAGAGGGTGGATATTTGGGCAATTACAAAGGAGACTAACTTCAAGTGTTTGGTAAAAGCTTCAAATTGAGGTATAACTTCACCTTACTCTTTTTTGAAGTTATGTAAATCAGCATGGAACTCATAAAAACTTTGTTTATGCACACACTATATTTTTTCTTCCGCTCACCATTATGTTTCATAACACGTAGTATAGCGTAGAGTTCCAACAACTAGTATCGGAGCCATCATACTGATTCTTGCATTATATTCAAGATATGTTGCATAACTTTAATGTAAGAAGACAAAGAATGAACATGTTCATGTTGCATGTACGTTTCTTGAAATCTTAACTTAGTTTTTAAGAAAGTATGTAGATTTTAAGATCAAAATTTGTAGTAGTGAAAGGTGTGCGATTTTAGGTCCTCAATGATGTTGCAGAAGCATAAGTTATTGCTTAAAACAACTAGAGGTTAAGTCTTGAAAAGGCCCTAAAAAATTGTGGCATGGTTTGGAAAAAATTTGTTCTTGCTCATGCACACTACTACATGTTCAAGAATGAGTTGCATGTGTTTATTCTTTGTAGTACACTAACTTTACATGCTTTCATTTATTAATGAATTAATATGAATGCATGTTAGTTGATCATGTACTATAGCCCAATAGGATTGTGATTTTGTAATAATTGTTATTACTTAAATTTCTTGAAGTGTGTTTGTAATAGTTATATTTACATTTATTATATGGCTTGCATGCCATGCCTCTCTATGATTCTTGATGTAATTCGCTTTCCATCACACTCCCCACAAATCTAACTCGGGGTTATCAAAGAATGTAATTTACATTAATCTAGTGGGAGGTAAACTGTGAGAGTTAGGTTAGGAATAGTGTAAACTCAAGAATGGAGGAGGTACAAAGAAAGTCCCAACAAGGAGTTGCATGTCATCAAGGAGTTGATGAGCATCCTTGGGAGCCAAGAAGGCCACGGATTTGTTCTGCAAAGTGGTGATGATGCAAATGAGTTGCATGGGTTCGAAGAAGTTGAAGAACACAATTGGGTTAACCCACCTAATTCCTCAATGGCCGACGGATTAGTAGAGTCCATGATCATCAACGTTTATTGATAAACTGGTTTTGTACCAACTTAATGATGACTTTATTGCTTAAAACTTGCTTATTTTCAAGGGTTAAAGATGCATTTTATATCTAATACTCGTGTTTTGCTAGGATCCAAATCATACACCCGTGTCCCCAAATTCACAAGTCGCAACCCTAGTCTGGATACCACAAGTGCACAATGACGGGAAAGTGCAAAACCCTAATGTCCCGAGAAAGCGTAGGTTGACCATTTTCCCCTTAATTTTGGTTCCAAGCTTCCGATGGAAACTATCCCTCAAGACAAAAAAAAACTATCTTGACTTGGAATCGTGCAAGGGAAGGTTGGAGGGAGGAAGAGAAGCTATCATCCGAGAGTTACGATCCACAAGGATGTTTCTTGTTTGTTATATATTTTCGAGCAAGATGAACTCTGTTCATACATATTTTTATGAAGTCCGTACCATGAAAATAGGCTAGAACCTCAGTTTAGGGCATGATGTAGTCCTTGGTGAACTTGAAAGCTTATTTTGAATGTTTAGCTTTGGGGGGATTTGTTGATGTTGTTTGGTTTATCGTGCCTTCTCCCTAACTTGCATATGTCTAACCAGCATTTGTGAGTTCACTAAGCATAGTTGGAGGTCGAGAGACAAAACCTATGCAGGATTTCTTAAAACTAACGCTAATTTCTATACCATGAGAATGTTTATGGGATTAGTTCTACGGTGAGAGGGTTTCCTAAGTATAATGCCTTCGGTATATTCAAGTCTGTGATCGAGAGATGAATGCTTACATACTGAGAGAGGAGTGCTATTACTCGAAAAAGATTAGCAACTAAAAAGGAAAATTCGGTAGACGGCTAGATAAATGATTTAAAGGATAAATTAAAGAAGAAACTCTCCAAAAAAAATTAAGTGGCGAAGTCAATTACCCTAGATCTCTTACCTAAGAAAAGTTATCATTTGCATTTCGTTGGTTAAAACTAAAAACTACGAAAAACATGATTAATGAATTGTTATATTTAAGTATGTTCATGTTGCACTTGTAGTTTAGCAACCTATCAATTAATCATTCGTCCAAATTGCATTAAGCTTACTAATTTTTTGGCTTATCATCTATAATCCTCGTGGTTTGACACTCTTCTCATCACTTTATTACTTATGAGATTTGTATACTTACAAATACGTCAACATTTATGTGTGTTTATTTTGAATGCTTTGGTACTTTATTATTATGTGATAATGATAGGGTTGCATGCTAGAAAATGAAATTGATGAGACCAAACATATCAAATCCCTCAAACAAATAATTAATTCTCCCCTTATCAAATATGTTTGAAAAAGGTTATGCCTTCTATTATTGTTACTACCCTCTTAATCAATATTTCATTTGCTGAGCTAACTCAAGGCCATCTATCTTTAAAGAGAGTTTTATCATGACAGTTGTATACTTTTCTAAATAATAATGCTTGACTTAACTAAAACCCGTGGTTTGTTGATCTAACTCAAGGCCTTGTGGATTTTTGGGCTATGTTTTGGTAAGGTTAAAGTGTTAACTACCCAACCGAAAGCAATGAGTTGCACAGTGTTGTAATTGTTAAGTATTAACTACCTTTTTTATTGTTTTTGTTTTTTTGCAAAAGCCAAATTTTATTAAAGATAAAAATAGAATGTACATATTTACAAGAGAAAATACACATGAACTACACATCAGTCGTTGGGAGATACTACTAGCTACTATCACTGTACTTGAGATGAGTTGCCTGTCTTTTCTTCATACCTCCCTTTAGATATAGCTAAGAGTGATCTAGTATTAACTACCTTGGTATTAATAGTTGTCTTGTTAAGCTAACTCAAGGTTTGACTATGGTTCGATAAGGATACTTGACCCACTAGAAGATTAATGAATCTTCCGGATCAATATATAGGGTTATTGATTTGCAACAAAATATTGGGAGAAAAAAGGATATGTTTTAAAGAGTTTACTATATTCATTTTGAAAATATGCACGATGACAAAATCTTACATTACCTTTACATGTTGATTACGCAATTTAATCTTTATTTAATCCTCAAGTCCAATAAGTTGAGTGGTCCAAACTACTTGGAATGATAACAAAATTTGAGAATTGAGATACCCAAACCCAACCCTTTGGAAGAGGGTTCATCTCAGGTTTTTCAATCTCCTTAGGAGAAGCAAATTGAGGGCTATGACCTTACCCAATGTCTAATGTTGATATCCATGACTCCAAAGCTCAAAAGTAATGTGAGAAATTGGATGCACACACGATGATAGAATATGAAAGAGCTTTTTGAGGGTTAGTCTCAAACTGAGAGGTTCAATATGAACAAAGAATTATTCACAGCCAAAATGAAAGAAGGATCATCCTTGGCTGCCCATGGCATAATGATGTTAAGCCTCATCAAAAGGGTGAGTGACTTAGAAGAAAACATAGAAGACAAAATTTGCATAGATTTGTTCTTGCAATCTCTTTTGGCAAGCTATAAGCAATTCATCGTCAACTTCAAAATGAATGAGTTTGGAGTGTTGTCTACTGAATTGGTTAATATGTTTAAACCCATCCAAGTTTAAATGCAAAAGGGAAAGGGTACTATCTTGCAAGTGTCCTCCTTAAAAGGCTAACGTGTGCCTAGTGCCAAACTTAAGAAGCGTAAGGGTAAGAAGAGCATAGTGAAAGTGAGTGGTGGGGTGTAAAAGGACAAGAAACCTGAGAAAGACACTTGTTTTCACTGTGGCAAGGCTGTCCACTAGAGACGCAACTATAAGGATTATCTTGAATTTGAGAAGAAATTTAAGGAAACGTTTTCGTCAAGTATCTATACTGATTGATATACTGTTTACTTTTGCTTCTAATGCATTATTAGATAGTAGCGCCCAAGTTCACATTTATAATAATTTGAAGGGGTTAAAGCAAAATAGGATGATGGCACAAGGAGAAGTAGATCTCTAAGTCGGCAATGGAGCAAGAGTTGCTTCACCAACCATTGGGACCTATTATTTCTTATTGCCTAATGGGCCCGTACTTGAACTGTATAATTGTTATTACGTTTTGGTACTTACAAAATTTATTGTTTCCATTTATCGTTTAGACGATGAAGGTTATTATATTTTGTAACAGAACAATAGTTGTATTGTTTCAAAAATCAAATTGGATACTGTGTTGCCCCTATTATTAAGGGTCACTATGTTTTAAATAAAAATGAACCAATACTTAGCGTAGAAACCGAAGAAATGAATATGAAAAACGTAAATCCTTCATACCTCTGGCACAGTAGACTGAATCTCGTAGGCAAAGACCACATATCCAAAATGTGTCAAAGTGGGCTTATTTGATTATGAATCATTTGATAAATGTGAGTCTTGCATTCAAGGTAAAATGACTAAAAATTCTTTTAAGGAAAATAACAAAGGTCTATCGAATTGCTTGGACTAGGACATAGTGATGTATGTGGTCCAATGTTAATTAGTAATGAAGATGGTTTCTCATATTTTATAACATATCATATACGACCATTAAAGACATGGTTATGTGTACTAGTTGAAGTACAAGTCTGAAGCCTTTGAAAAGTTCATAGAGTACAAGAATGTTGTTGAATAATAATTGGGAATTAGTATCAAAATAATCCAATCAAATCAGGTTGGTGAATACTTGAGTACCAAATTTTAAGGTTATTTGAAAGATTGGGAAATAATCCCACAAAAGACTCCTCCGTACACTCCACATTTTAATGGTGTGTCAGAGGGAATGAATTGTACCATAATGGATATGGTGCGATCCATGATGAGTCAAGCAAGTTTTCCAAACCCCCTACGTACTCAATCGTGTTCCACCTAAGTTGGTTGACACCACTCAATACGAGATATGAATGGATAAGAAATTGAACCTCAATTACGTGAGAATATGGGAAAGCCCAGCTTATGTGAAGCGGGTAGAGTTGGAAAAGCTTGAAACTAAGTCTGATAGATGCTTGTTTGCAGGGTATCCAAAAGATTGTTTTGGAAACTATTTCTACAATCCCGTTGAGCAAAATGTGTTTGTCTAAAAACCATACCATCTTTGTAGAAAAAAAAATTATTCTATAAGAGGCAAGAGGGAGCAAAGTGGACCTTGAAGAACCATAAGATCCACAGCCAAGCAATAACCAGCATATGTAACAACAACAACTGTCTCGTAAAGATGAGATAATAGAGGAACCTCAAACAGAAGCACTTCGTAGGTCCAGTAGGACACATTGTGACCTTATTTGTCATGGATACGATCTAGACGAACAAAATGATGACCTACCAACTACGAAGAAGTTTTAACTAGTATAGGCAAATACAAATTGCTGGATGCCATGTACTACGGAGTGGATTCCAAATACAAAATAAGGTATGTACCTTAGTTGATCCACCTGATGGGATTGTCCTTGTAGGGTGTAAATGGGTTTTCAAGAAGAAAACTTACATGGATAGTAATGTGATCATCACAAAACTAGACTAGTAGCTAAAGAATTTAATAAAAAAAACAAGGAGTTCTGATATTGCTTGCTATAGCGATATACTACGATTATGAGATCAGGAAAATGAATGTCAAAACAGTATTCCTTAACGGGACTTTGATAAAGGAACTGCATATGATATAGCCTCAAGGTTTTGAATCAAAACTTATGTCTAGTCTGGTGTAGGTTAGATATATTAGTTTCCCGACAAACCTCTGTTACTGCTCATGGTTAGCAAGGCTCGATCTCTCATCGAATTTGAGTTTATGGTTCATCGTCATTGATGTCTCAACGGGTTTACAATCCACCATTTATGTCTCTTCTAGTAGGTTGAGTATATACTTATTATGGGAGATAAAAACCGTTGGTTTGATCTGAGCACCTAGGTCCGAAGGAAGTATTTTAGTTTTGCTAGATCTTTCATCTTGAATTTTTTGAATTGATTTTCTCGGAGCTTTTGAATCTCGGTGGTGTCACCATTTGTGATAATCATGTCGTCAATATAGATAAGCAGACATCTAATCCGTGTACCCCTTCTTTTAAGGAATAGAGTATGATCTGAGTTACTTTTTTTTATAACCATACTATCGCATCTACTATAAACCTGCCAAACCATGCTTGTGGACTGCTTGAGGCCATACAATGCTTTCTTTAATCGACAAACTTCACCCTTCTTAAAGTTTGTGGAGTATCTTGAAGGTGTTTCCATAGATACCTCTTCTTTTAGATCTCCGTGAAGAAAATCGTTCTTCACGTCAAACTGATGTAAGGGTCAGTCGAGGTTAGCTTCTACTGAAAATAACACCTTTATGATTCGATTTTTGCCACATGTCAAAAAGTCACATAGTAGTCTAGGCCATAAGTCTATGTAAATCCTTTGCCGCCAGTCGAGCCTTGTATTTCTCAACCGACTGGACTTTTTGCTCACGACAATTCACAAGTTTCCGAGGTTCCATTCTTTATTAGAGCTCGCATCTCTTCATTGATAGTTTGCCTCCATTCTTCTTTTTTGTGACCTCAACTACCATCCTTGGTACCTGCACAACATATAAAGAAGCCAAAAAAACCACAGCAGGCTCGGTTAGACTCCTTCTAGCAACATTAGCCATGGGATATTTGGATTAACAAGGAATATGCTTGGGCTCATATCGTCGTGCAGGAATTCCCCTAGTCCTTTTAGGGGACATGACATAGGTACCAAAATCATCAATATTCTGCTAAAAAGGCGAATCAAGCAATACAATATCATGATCAAGATCGGGGACAAAGATGTTCACGTCAGAACTCTGTGGAGGTGGAGATATGGATGCAGGGGTAGCCGTGGCAGTAGGCTGTATGACAATGAGAGGTGGCTCGGTGGTTATTGTAGCAAGATCTTGTGCGATAGCAAACAAGGGCATTCTCGGACTGAGTAACGAACTGAGTGGGTAACAATGGTATCCCCATGACTTCGGACTCGAGGAAATTATAATACATGATCGTATACATCCTACGGGAGGGAGGATGATAGCATCTGTACATATTCTAGTGAACCCCATATCCACAAAGACGCATTTTAAGGCACATCGTGAATTCTGGCCTTGCCAGCGCAGAATCCGCAAGTCTACAGATAAAACGAATGATCCAAATGGTTACCTAAAGAAAATATGCAAGAGTAGAAGCATAAAGCCATTCCCTTTCCATTGGACAAGTTTTGGTTCGCCACATGACGGCTTCATCCAGCGAAGCCGCTTCCAGCGGCGGCGGCGGAGTTCGAATGTTACTGGTGATGAGAGGGTGCTTGATTGTAGAAAATGAGAATATGTCTTCATTTTGAAAATTTGAACCGCGATGAAAATCATCAAGGCATTAACGGTGTGTGAGTTCATGCAATAAGAAGGGGCAGTTATTAGGTTAAGGGGGCCGAACCCAAAGGAATGGGAAGGAGGATTACATGGAAACTGCCATTATGATCGTGGGAGAACATGCCATATAAGACAAAAAAAATTCAAATTATAGCATTTTTAATCAAAGCGGATTCAAGAAAAATAGAGAAGTATTTGTGCCAGCGAGAAAACAAAACATAATTGCTATAAATTCAACTTTATTAGGTGCATATTACCGTTAACCTCTCTTTTGGTTCATTTATGGTATCAACCTTAGACAAATGATATCAAGAAGGCGGAATCAAGATCGTTTTTGCAGTGCTATTGCCTGACCCGTGCTTGAACGGGTCACGTATTGGTCTGATCCATGTGCAGGGGCTTGCATCTATTTTTTTACTTTTACATGTAAGAAAAAATATTTTTGTAAATTGGTTTCTTCTAAAATATTCATATTATATTTATATTGTGTTAATGTAAAAAGCTCGTTTACATAAGTTAGTAGAGAACAATACCCTTAATTTTAATGTAACGTGTTTAATCCCCTTGGGCATTTTATGAATTCATTTTTTTTAGTAATCAAAAGAAAAAAAATTAGGTCCTAATGGGAGTCAAACCTAGGCAACTCGATTCAAAGTTCATTATGTTAACCACTACATAGAACCTTGATGGCTATTTATCAATTCTAATAAACATGGTTTCATATTTTTTTCAGATAGTATTTTAATACGTTATTTTAGAGTTATTTAATATAATTATTTTATTAGTTTAATATTTTGCTGGATTTATGGTCAACCCAATTCCAACTGTTGAAGTTGTTTTTTTTGTAAGGAAGACGTTTATGGGTGCAAAAAATAATATCATTTATTTGATCTTAACTATGTGCAGAAATTTGAGGGAATATTTACCGACAAAATAGTTTGAGGCAATAAATGTTGGGCAAAAATCAAGTTTCAAAATTTTTGAAAATTTTTGAATCCGATCCAAGAATTCGAAACATAAACCCATAGATAACGTGTAATTCATGTTCTTGAGCAAGGTCTAGCGAACTAACCTCAAATACGGAAGGTTTGAGCAAAGCCCGTGTGGATCCTATGAGATAATTTGGTCCGTAGGTCACGGTAATCCCCAAAGCAGGAGACCTCCACCGTGTTAACTCCTTGGCTAATAAAAGGTGGCTGCTAGACCACGATGAAGCCGGAATTTCACGGCGGTGACGGACGAGATATCTTGAATTCTCGAGTTTTTTGATCGCGCGTTTTTCTTCAACACACTTGAGGAATACGAGATCAAGCCAAACTTTGTCATGAACATATGTTTCAAACTATTGTTGAAATGTTTTACAATTTTCCTCTAATACTGTGACACATATAGACATGGGCGGTTCGGTTGTCGGTTACCGAACTGCCGATTTTTAAAAATGCGAACCTTAATCTAACCTTGAATATCCATTTTTTTCCGGTCCGGTTTCCTCCGGTTGACGGTTCGGTTGACGGAAACCTCCAATTCAGTTGGCGGTTTGGTTCCGGATGGTTTTAGACTGTTTCCGTCACGGTTTAAATCCGGTTCAAACCTTCGGCGTAACCGAGTTTTTTTTTTTGAACTTTTTTAAAGTAAAAATTTGCTTCTTTCATTTTTTAGAAAAAATTATTTTTTTATATTTGTCATATAAATCTATAAAATTATATATACTTTAAGTTCCATAAATGAATAGACTTATATATATTAAATATACTAATGTATAAATCTTATTTATATATGCGTATAATAATTTATAAACCAAAGTTTATAAATTAAAATATAAATAAAATTACATTGATGATTG
>JAOWBN010215258.1:0-13611 GCA_028565015.1 Pinguicula moranensis
GCTTTCTTGCATGAATTAGTGATTCTACAAGAGGTAAACAAATTCCTTCTCCCTTGTACCATCAAGTTGTGTAAATTGGCAAAGATCCTTGGTCAAAAGATCTCTGAATTTTTTGTTTTATATGTTTAACACACACTTATATTTACGCTTCCGCACAAATTTTGCATCATGACACATAGTATAGCTTTCGGAGATCTTACATCTTCTTCATGTCAAAAATGATAAAATATGCATGGAAGATGAAGTTATCAACCTTAATTAAGGCATCTTCAATAATGCCTCTTGGATGCTTGATATAGCGGTCGACCAAATGATGAGAAATTATTGTGGGTCGAGCTTAACCTTATCCAAGTTTCTGAAAAATTGACAATGGCATCAAGTTAATGCTTGCACCAAGATCACACATTTTTCTATCAAAATTAGAATTTCCAATAGAACAATGAATAGTAGAACTCCTTGGATCCTTAAGCTTTGAGGGCGATTTTTTTTGAAGAATTACATTACATTCTTCTCTTTGAGACAAGTCTCATAGTCTTCAAACTTCCTTTTGTTGGACAAAATATCCTTCATGAACTTCATATAGCATGTCATTTGCTCCAAGGCCTCCGCAAATGGATTATTGATGTGGAGTTTCTTGAAAACATCAAGAAACTTTTGAAACTATTTGTCCAACTTACTTTGTTTCAACCTTTGGAGGAAGGGAATTGGAGGCATTTACTCAGTATTCAGTTGAGGTTGACTCCTTAGAATCTTGGTCAGTTTTCTTCTTAGGGACAAGGGCATGTCTTGGATTTTCTTCCAACTCTTTCTCATTCCTTAAAGTTACAACTCGACAGTGCTCATTGGGGTTCACTTATGCGGTGCTTGGTAACATACCTTATAGCCTCTCAGATAGTTGCTTTACCAATTGCCTAACTTGAGCCTCCAAATTCCTCATTGCCACAGATTAATCATTAAAATTATCTTGAGTTCCTGCATGAAACCACTTGAGGTTGTGGCCAACTGTGCTATCAAGTCTTGACTGCTCTTAGTGGTCTTGGTCAGCTGTGTTATGTGGTCATCATTGGGAGACCTTTGATGTGTTCTTAATGGTTGAGGTTGCTATTGAGAAGAAATCTGAGCTGTAGGATTCAGAACATGCTGATTATTGCTCCAAGAAAAATTTGGATGATCATTTCTTCTTGGATTGAAATTGTTGTTTCTCAAAGTTGTTGAAATATCGTTGTTGGTTGTCCACATACTCTAGTTGTTCCATTGGAACATTGTGCATTGAGGTCCATCTTGGCAATGCTCTCGGGGATGTGCTTCCCCACATATATCGCATAAAGGGTATTGCACCATCATAATAGCTCTTGACAAAGACCCTTGTGATATCCAATTCTCAATCTTTGCGTTCATCGCATGCATGGTTGCAGCCAATGTATCCACTTTGTCAATATCATACCTTCTGGCCGCTTTCTTGTGGTTCTCTCTTTCATTCGGCCAATGATAAGAGTTTTATGTCATGGCTTGAAAAAAGTGTAAGCCTCATTATAAGACTGCTTCATGAATGTTCTATTAGTAGCTGTATCAATTTCTCTCCGAGTTGTACTCTCCAAACCATTATAGAATGCTTAATTTTTTCTCCAATGTGGCAAACCATGGTTATGGAAACTCTTAAGAGATCTTTAAAATGTTCTCATGCTTCATATAAGGACTCCATATCCAATTTGTCTGAAAGAAGTTATCTCACTCAAGATTGTTGCAGTCATTGAAGGTGGGAAGAATTAGATCAAGAACTGTTTCCTCAAGTCGTCCTAAGTAATTATGGAATGTAATGGCAAATATTGCAACCACCTCCTTGCCTTGTCTCGAAGAGGAAAGGAAAAGAGCCTGAGCCAAAGGGCTTCTTAACTTTCACCAGCATACTCGAGTGTGTCACAAATAATTGCACACACATGAGAGTATGGATCCCCAGTAAATGAGCCACCATATGTAGAATGTTACTCCAATAACTAAATCGTGGCAGGCTTCACCTAAAAATTATTGGCATAGATGGCCAGCCTTCGTATAGAAGGAACTTCCTCATTAGCTTCAGATAGAGCAAAATCCTTCATGGGCCAATCATCCTAATTTGGCATCACAGCTAAATCACCAACATCTGTCATATTTATTTTTTGTATTAACACCTCTCTTTGAACTCTCCTTTTTGCTCAAAAAGTTTGTTCAATCTCTGGATTTCCCAAACTTGAAGTTTCACCTTCATAAAGGTTCATGCACAACCTACAAAACACAAATTGAAACGAAAGTAAAGTGACCAAAATAAAAAGTCCAATCTAGCTAAAAACTCACTTGGCATTGATATTAAAAAAACTAAACAATCCCCAACAATGAAACCAAAACTTGTTGACGTATTTGCAAGTGTACAAATTTGGACAAGTAATAAAGTGATGAAAACGAGTATCGAACCACAAGGATAATAGATGATAAGCACCAAACTTAGTAGGCTTAGAGTAATTTGGATGATTGATCAATTGATGGGTTTCTAACTACTAATGTGACATAAATATAATTAAACATAACAAGGTAAAGAGGCTATTTTGGGTATTTTTTAGTTAATCAACCGAAATGCAAATGATAACTTCATTTGGACAAAGGTCCAGGGCGGTTGGATTCACCACTTAGCGTTCATGGAACATTTCTTTCTCAAGTCAATCTTTAAATCGTTTATCTAGTTGTCCATTGGATTTCCTCTTTTGGTTGTTAATTTCTCTCGAGTAATAGCAACCCTCACTCAATATGTAATAATTTATTTCTCGATCTCATGCCTAGACATACTGAGTGGCATTAAATTGTCGAAATCCTCTCATGGTAGCACTAATCTCATGGATATTATCATACTACGACAATTAGAGTTTGTTTTATCAAGTCTAGTTAATCTTTGTCTCTTGGCCTCCAATTAAACTTAATGAACTAGTAAATGTTGGGCAAACACATGCAAGTTAACAAAGCAGTACAATAAAACCAATCAACATCAACAAATCCTCAAAAAGTTAAACATTCAGAACAAACTTTCAAGTTCACCAAGGGTTACATCATGAACTATATAGAGGTTCTAGCCCATGCCCAAGGCACGGGAGTCACAAAACAAGTTGAGTTTTTCATGCTAGAATTCAAAAGAAGATTGGAAAACCCCTAGTGAATAGTAGCTATCCGGACGAGCTCCTCCTTCCTCCCCAAGCTTTCCTCCAAAGGATGAAAGATCCAAAGATGATTGATATTGTGATGTAAAGTGAGTAACATGTGTCGTGAAAGATAGCTTCCTTCAGAAGTTTGGAGAAGGGCTTGAGAGACTTTTCTCTCCATAAGTAAGGGAAAAATAGTTAGTCTACACTTTTTTTTTTATACAATTAGGGTTTTGCAATTTCCTGCCAACATAAATGTGTTGTATCCAGATTGGAGTTGTGGCTTGTAAATTTGGGGCCATGATCTTGCAATTCTGGTCATTTATCCTTTGTTTATTGGTTTGCGTAACATATTCATCCAACCCTAGCAAAACACAAGAAATATGTATGAAATGCACCTTTATATCTTGAAGATCGATAAGTTTTAAGCATAAAAGTCAACTATAAATTGATACAAAATCAACTTATCAACTGTTCTTAAATCGCCTTATGTCAACCAAACAAAAGACAAAAAAGCTAAAAAACTAAAAAACATAGATTCAACAAACTAGACAAATAACCAAAAACAGGTGCGATAACCACCGATTCATCCATATAACAAAACCTAGATCCAAATTTGTCCCTAAATGCAAACCCTAAAGAAAAATACATAGATTGTGTCCAAACACAAACAAACAAAATCGAAAAATATGTATGCAAAAACTACAAACAACATCAGGAATATTCGTCATCGTCATCCTCATCTTCAGATTCAGAAGCAGCTTCGGCGAGCCCTAACTCATATCCAGAAAAACTTTGAAAAACTCCAACAACTTTACTTTTTCGTTGTCATCGTCTGCATCAACATCGTTTATATACCCATAGTAGGCATTTTCCATCGTGCAACTTCTGAGCTTTCACTGTAGGGAGTCGGTCCCAACGTCTGGTGAATAACTCTTTCTTCTCTTTGAGTTTGGCCTCGCACATAGTGGTCGACTGTTGGCTTGTCTCCACCTTTAGGCTTCTCTTCCACTATTGGCAGATCGATCTTGATGGGCATTTCGACGACATCGCCCTCCCGGGTCTTATACGCCATCACCGTAGGAGAGGTGGCGTGCTCCTCCATGAAAATTGTTGATATCTTATTTATTTAGTAGTTATCTGATATGATTATTAGTTTATTTGATAGACTTAGAATTGAGTAGAGTTCAATAGGATTTATGATTCTAGTTAAGATTTAATTTGTAGTACTATTTATACCCAACTTGGTTCTGTTTAATAAAGTATGGATTTTTCTATTATTTTCAACATGGTATCAAAGCAAGGTTCAAATACCTAGCCCTAGAGATAAAAGAAATCTTTCGTTGCTGTAGGCTAACCAATGATCCCTAAAAATAATTTAGTTTTTCGTTAGTTTTGTTATTTCATTTTTTGTGTGGATAGAAAAATGGGGGAAAATGGAAAAAAAATAAGAGGGAAGATACAGGACGTTTGCAACTGGAAAATCTGAATCTGGAGAGCTCGGATCTGAAATACAATTTGAGCATGAACAACTTCTGTTCTCATCATTGGTTAAAAATTCCTCGGTTCCTTGGAATTTGGCCTCCGTGTAACCTCTTTTAAACCACAGATTGCTCTTGGTTATGTTATTGGCGATTTTGGATTGTGGATTTGTATCGAAGATCCGAGGTAGGAATGGTTTCAAATCTAGAAAAAATCTCAAAGTTTTTTCAATGGACATCCTCTACGCGGCGGTTTTTTATGGGTTCCCATTGGCCTTCGTCGGCCATTGAATCAGGATTAGTTCATCGAGGGATTGATTCACGTGTTCCTGTTGAAGTATCGATCTTGGTTGCCAGCTCCAATGCAGATCACATACAGTGATGATGATCTACTTCCCAACCTTAGCTGCAGACCAAGTTAAGGTTCTGAAGACTCAAGGAGAGAAGATGGTAATTCGAGTAGTAAGGAAAACGTGCTTTCACAGTGCACGGATCAACAGAAGGAATGCGCGAGTGTATTAAACAAGGATTTGACAGACGTGGCAACTCCACAACGCCAAGATCAACCTTGATCTAACGTCCATGATTTGATGATACTTTTAGTTGTATTTTTGTAAGTAGATTCACGATTTCTTAATTGTAGAAGTTGTATAAATAGAAGAACAGTTGTTTGTAATTATTGGTAATTAATGAGAAAAGAGGAAAAAAGAAATGAGGCATTTTCCACGAAAATAACTGCTTTCTGTTCTTCATTCTACATCTTTGTCATTTGAGTTTTGATTCCAAAATGGTATCAGAGCAAGCAAAATCTATTTACGTATCCTGCAGAACCAGTTGAATCAAGCAATTATTACTGGAATCTACTCAATTGACTGAATCAAGCGTTGACTGAATCTAAATGGAGAGGGCATTGGTGATCTATACAAAGCTGCGGGTAACATACAGAAAGAATTACAAAGGTTATCCAAAGGCAAATGGTTGGTTGATCCGCATGATAAAGCAATGGTTAATATGGTTCATTATGAGGATTTTGCAGGTACAAACACTTATGGCTCGCTTTCATATGTTGCACATGAAAATATATCTAAGCTCAACTGGATAATTGACACCAAAGCAACCAACTATATGTGTACTAATCATAGTGCTTTATCAAATATATGTTCGTTTAATCGGATAACGTTTGTATGGTTCCTAGATGGTAGTGTCAAACCAATTTCCTTCAGTGGGGATGTGATCCTATCTAGCACAATGATTTAAACATCTTGCCAATACCTGTAAAGTTTTAAATACAACCTTCTATCAGTGAGGAAGTTAGCTCTGCAATCAGACTTGTGGTTCCATTTCATGCCTAATAAATGCATCTTGCAGGACCTTAAAAAATCCAAAGGTTGTTGTTGTTGTTGTTGTTGTTGGAAGAGTGCAGAAAGAGTTATACATCTTAAGTCTAGATTCGTTTACACCTGAAGTCATAATTATAGGAGAACATGATTATCTGACTCATCTCCCAGTTTCAAGAAACATTTTAGCTCATGATAAGTTTGCTGGAGCATATCCAGTTGTAACTGCAAACACTTTACACAATCGTTTAGGTCACCCTTCTCTTGAGTAGTAAGGAAAACGTGCTTTCACAGTGCATAGTTCAACAGAAGGAAAGCGTGAGTGTATTAAACAAGGATTTAAGAGACGTGGCAACTCCACAACACCATGATCCATCTTGATCTAATGGCCATGATTTGATGATACTTTTAGTTGCATTTTTGTTAGTAGATTCAAAATTTCTCAATTTTAGAAGTTGTATAAATAGAAGAACAATTGTTTGTAATTATTGGTGGTTAATGAGAAAAGAGGAAAAAAGAAAGGGGACATCTTCCCTGAAAATAACTGCTTTCTGTTTTTTCATTCTACATCTTTGTCATTTGAGTTTTGATTCCAAAAGTTCCCATCCCACATAGAAGAACTGGTGACAAATTTGGCCATCGTTGATCCACCGGATCCAGTCGATTCTGGCAGTTTTCCATCATGACCGTTGCCCGACCGCGACTTCTCAAAGTTGTGGAGGAAAAATTCATAAACCCTGATCTAGAATCAATGGGGAGCTATGTAGAGTCTAGGTTCGCGAAGCTACAAGGAGGGGACTTTGAGTGTTACATGAAGACATATTTGATCTTTCTCAGTAAGAACTCAAAGAAATCATCAATAGACATTGGAAAATTGGAGAAGTGTTGAAGTTGGCATGGAGAAAATGGTGAAAAGACAAAAAAAAGGAATAAGAAAGTTGTCGTGAGAGGGAATAAAAAGGAGGAAAAAAAGGGTGGAAGGAAATTAAAAAGAGGAAGGAAGAAAAAAGAGGGTTTGATTGTTGGACGTGTTAATTATTTTGGACTGTTGCCATGCAGTTATGGGTTGGAGATGTTTTACTTGTCCAGTGTTTGACTGTTGCTGGTCGGAGTTGTGAGACTCAGACTCTGGGGGAGCCTAGAGTATTCACCAAGATGAGTGAGAAGCCATGTGTTGACAAGAGAAGTAAGAAACCGTGTGTTGGCAAAAGGAGTGAGAAGTCATGCGTTGGCAAGAGATGTGTGAAACCATTCATTGGCAAGAGAGGTAAAGACCCATTCGTTGGTAAGGAGGAACTGGACAGGCCAGATCTGAAGGAGATAATGTTGGCCAAATCTGTTATTTGTGGATACTGGGACCAGATTAGAAGGATACTGGATGTGTCAGAGTTGAAGGAGGAACTGGATAGGTCAAATTTGAGGGAAATAAGGATGGGCTAGATCTGTGGATACTAGGACCAGATCAGAAGGATAATAGATGGGCCAGAGTGGAAGAAGGAAGTGGATGGGCCACTGTTGGCTGTTGGGCGACCATCTACTGCTGAATTATGTGTCAATATGGGTTTAGTGGAGCCCACCTTGAAGGGGAGCGTATCCCAATACTTGATGAAGTTCAAATTCATCCCATCATGCAACTCCAATTTCAATTTATTTATTTAGTAGTTATCTGATATGATTATTGGTTTATTTGATAGAATTAGAATTGAATAGAATTCTATATGATTTATGATTCTAGATTTAGTTAAGATTTGATTTGTAGTACTATATATATAACACAAGGGGTTCTGGTTAATAAAATATGAGTTTTCCTATTATTTTTAACATAAATATCTGACACCGAGGACTTCTTCACAGACATTTTTTGATCGGATGAAAGACGGGTGAAATGGGGAGGCTACTGCTAGGATTAAAATGAAATAATTTAGGGTAAAAAAATTTGGGTTAAATTGGTAAATTACTAATTTAATAAATGACATGGTGGAGTTATACAGGTCTAACCTACTTCACCAAACACTATATTATAGATTCCATGTTTTTGCAGTAATCCCAAACACCGCGCGACCATGTGTAGCAAATGCATTGAAAATATTTGAATACAACAGCAGTTACCTAATTATATTTTTATTGGGATTTGAATAATCCCACTACTAAAATTAACCTTCAAAGTTTGTTTAATTCACTCAAGAGAACATTTTTATTATTCCTGCATCATTTCAACGGTGAACATCTGACTACATGTCTGGCTACAAGTACCTACATTAAAATAACTGATGTTCATATTCTATAATGTCATTGGTGAAGGACTACCAGTATAATTCTATTACAAGTGTCTTGTTGTTGTATTGTTGGACTATACCATGTGTACAATTGTAAATTGATCAACATATCAGCAACTTATTTTTTAGTGACTATGTGATTTAGTTCCGACTACCTGCTATTTAATTTTTCTTTGATGAAGAACCTATATATTTTCACATGCTTGATTCTATCATGTTGTACTGGGCTATTGACAATAATGATAGTTGCTTTGCTGTCACACCACAACTTTAATTTCGGATCTGGATCCATCTTAAATTTCACAAGTATTGATCTCAACCAAATCATCTCAGCAACACTCAAGGCCATTGCTATGTATTCTGCCTCAACTGTAGAACGAGTCACTATTATTTGTTTCTTACTCTGCAAAGAGACTAGATTGCCTCCTATAAACATGCAATAACCGGACGTGAACCTTCTATTATCAGCACAGCTAGCCAGTCTGAGTCGTAGTATCCCTCGATATTCAGATGTTCATTCTTTCTAAAGATCAATCCTTTTCCTGGTGCATTCTTCAAGTATCTCAATATCTGGTGTACGGCATCCAGGGGACCCTTTCTAGGATCATGCATATACCTACTAACCACTCACAACAAATGATATATCTGGTCGAGTATGATTTAGGTACATAAGTCGACCTACCAACCTTTGATACTGCTCCCTATCAACTAACTCGTCTGCTTCAGCCTCTGGTCAATCGGCATTTTTGTGGGCTTGCAACCCAGCATACCTGTCTCCTGGAGCAAATCTAGAACATACTTTCACTGGGATAAAATAATTCACTTGGGCCCACGAGCTATCTCAATCCCAAGAAAATAATTTAACTGACCCAAATCCTTCACCTCAAACTCCTTGCCCGTGATGATGTCATCAACATATACTGCTAGCACCATGGTATGACTCCTATCATGCCTGAAGAACATAGTATGGTTGATATTGGATTGCTGATAACCCATGCCATCATGGCCTTAATTGTAAAATGAAAACGGAAAAATGAGACAAAAAACGAAAATACTCTTTGTAATGAATCTTCTTCACACTTCTTCTTACAGCGTTTCTGTGGTGTTTTATAGAGAAAGTTTACAACGACTTTAATACAAACGCATGCGTAAGAGAACTTAATAAATGAGGCATGCATCTGCTTTACTTCTTGTCTACGTGCTCTTGTCTGTGTGCTTCTTCTTCTTGTGAGACAAAGCAATAAATTAGGTGGCCTGCTTCTTGACTAGGGACTGATTTAGAGTTTGATAAAATTATGGAGTTTCACAATTTGAGTCCCACCAACCCAAATGATCCATAATATAAGTATCTAAAACTCAAGGAACAAAATGATTTTAGTCATCCAGTATACATGAAACTAACGAGAGCCTAATGCTCTAGGTCACATACCAAACACTATGGCCATTACTACTGCTGAACAATACCAGATTCGTATGTTATTTTGTGATCTCCGAATTCCACTTGTTGATTGTTCAACTCTTTGGTGTGACAACATTGGCGCATTAGCCCTTGCTTCCAATCTAGTTTTTCATACTAGAACAAAACACATTGAGGTCGACTATCACTTTATTCGTGAGAAAGTCCTCAATAGGGATATTCTCATCAGGCATCTTAGTACACATGATCAGGTTGCTGATATGTTTACCAAAGGTCTCGGCACTACTCGTTTTCAATTTCTTCGTGACAACCTCATGCTGGCTTTTCCTCCTATTCGCTTGAGGGAGGTTGTTAGTGATATGGATGAAGAAAACCAATCCCATCATTTAAGGGATCCAACTTTATCCAACTTTTCACAAAGTCAGCTAAGTCGGTTGTGCATTTATTCAATAGATAGAATACAACCGATCCCATGTTTTAAGTGATTTAGCAAGACTTGTAATGCACTTGTATGTCTATAAATGTATACAATATTCAATGAGAATGATAATCGAAGATCTTACCTTTTTCGTGTAATGTCTTCCTTCAACATTTCTGCAAGTTTTTCATAAGTTTTCACCAAACACCCTTAGTCTTACACCACAATTTTGATGTGAACCTGCCACTATTCCTCAGCCCTTCAGATTTGGATCTCATCCCTTATCCCCCAATTTCAATGTGATACTGAACTTGTCGAAAAATGATATAGTGCACGAAATTTTAACGTACGAAACGCAAGAAAAGGGGCAAAATGACCGTTTTGCCCTCGTGTTAAACACAACATCCCTCGTGTTAAACACAACAGGGTCAAAACGATCATTTTGTCCATTTTTTTACGTTCGTGCGTTGAAATTTCGTGCGCTATATCAGATCTGGAACTTGTCCCTTTACTCGAAATTTTGATTTTGACCCTCCTAGATAATTCGAATCTCAACCCCAGACTTGGAAAGGGCCTTACCAATTAAACTGCCTTCGTTGTGTCTCCACTTTGCCAACTAAGGGGCTGTTCGGTTGAATTTTTTATTTTAAAAGTTTGATTAGACCGGATTTTCAACAATCGGGTTGTGACAGTAACTGTTGTATATGCCAACAGTCGTTTGGTTCAGTGAATTTATTTGATTGATTATCGTCCGAAATTGGAATTAAATAGTGAAATCTACAGGAAATGACCTCTGGCCCTTGAATTTCGGTAGTAAGTAGTAACTGGCACTTATAAAAAAAAAAAAAAAGTATCTAACTGGCATTAATTAGGAGACATAATTTTTTTAAATGAATTTAATTTAGCAGAATAGTTTTAACGAAATTTCTTTCAAAATTGGAACAATTTTATTTTTATTTCTAAATTCAATAATATTCAATCTTCTTCAAAGAAGAGAAGCACGAATAAGTTTCTTCCATATTTTGGGATGGATATGCAGCTGCTGCACTAGCAGTTTCATCAACAGTTGTCTTTTCCACCGGACAGCGACGGGAATGTGAAGAAACAGGGATGATAACGGAGGTTTACGATCTTGAGCAGGTTGAGGACATGAAGAAACCAGGAGAGAGAAGAATGAAGCGATTTATTTTTTTAGGATTTTGAATGTTGTAAGGGTAAAAATCGTAATCTCCACAATTGGATTTGTGGTTTGATTCAGCACCCTAACCTGTGAGGAGTGTACGAGAATCAAATAAAATTCTCGAGTCGGGATGATACAGGTTGATGAACCGCTAGGGCTACCCACATATGGATTACTCAGTTAATCAACAGCTAATGCTAATCTGGGAACCACCAAATCGTAAATCCAGTGATAATTATAGCATATTTTGTACCCATAATTATTTTCTCCTTTTATTTTTTCTTTTAATTTTGTATTTTTTGAGTGTTTGGTCAAATTATGAAAAATTGAAATAATTATTGAAAAACTGTTTACAATCAAATTTTGTAAGTTGATTAAATAGTGTTTGTAGTTAAATTTGATAAGATAACTTTAATTTATTTACGAAATTGCTATTAAAAGTAGAAGTAGAAAAAAAGTAGCCTCTTATCTATTTCTGAAAAAAGGAGCTTTGGTTGAAAAAAAGAAGTAGAGTTTTAAAACACTGTTTTTGAAATAATCTGAAAACAAAAGAGAATGAGAAAATAATTTGAAAAGTAAGTGGTACAAAACAAACCCTTACTAGGCTGGGTTTTGGTAGACTTATAACCTCGTGATAATTCTGAATTTCGTTGGTTATCCACATACAAAAGTTGTTTGGTACACACCTTCGAAAAATCTCGAGCGCAATTGAGTCATCCTTCGGCCCAAGATAACTCCGTGATAACGATGAATTTCGAATAAAAAAAATAGTTGTGCTTACTTATCCACGTTTACCTCGCGTGACAAATTAACCGTTATCCCTACCTTTTACCCATTAATTACATCTCATACCGCCATACATAAATGCTTTTTCCTCTCTCACGCCTTGATTTTTCTTTCTTCCCGTCTCCTTCCGCAGATCTATACCATCATCTCTGATGCGTGCTTTTGACCCGACGATGCTTCCTCGCCGGAAAAGCGATACACCTTGCTGCCTACCATTCAAGCAGGAAGAGGTTGCATTCACAGGTACCAATTCAATCCATTTTTCCATCTCTTCTTATCGCGTAAACCCTAGTTCTATTGCATTCACAGTATTTGTTCTCATATGCTTGCATAGATTCACAATAGCTTATACATGAATCTTTATTTCTATTGTGGTGTCCTCGCTGTCTATTTTGACTTTAAATGTAGTGAACAGACAATGAATTTAATGAGCAACACAACTTTTCTGTTCTGTGCAACAACGTTCGCCCATGTCTTATACATTTTAGCCGAGGTTGCAAGAGAGGATGAATTTGAGAAGGCAGAACACAAGCATAAGCGCGAAGCACCCCCAAAGTACCTAATATTGGATAAGATACCAGATCACATCTCCTTGGATAGGCTAACTCAAAGCAGAAGACGAGAATGTTTCAATAGCGTAAGGATGCACAAAACCGTCTTCGATGAACTATGTCGTATGTTGCGCGAGGAGCGCGACCTTAAGGATGAATGTTACAGTGGTAGAGAATAATGCTCTTTCTACAAATATTAGCCCACCACCAGAAGAACAGGACTCTGCTAACAGACTTCAGGCGGAGCGGTCAGACCATCAACTGCTATTTCCATGAGGTCTTGTAGACTGTTCTGAAGCTAAAGTCAAGATTCTTGGCAAAGAAACACCAGTTGAACTGTATTGATAGAAGGTGGAGTTGTTTTCATGTGAATCTTAGCATAACATTGTAGTGTCATTCCTTAGCCTTTCACTTATCACACATAACATAACCCGCAGTTTCAGGGTTGCTTGGGTGCTCTGGATGGTACCTATATTCCTATGACGGTGCCTATTGAAGACCAACCGAGGTACAGAACAAGGAAGAGGCATTTGGCGACCAATGTGCTTTGCGTTTGCAGTGCTGAAGGCATATTTGTATACATGCTCACGGGGTAAGAAGGTTCAGCAGTTGATGCAAGGGTGCTTAAGGATGCAGTGGCGCGAAGGCCAGGCCTCAAATTACCGCCAGGTACGCATAACCTTTTGATATGTCTTAACACTCTAATACAATATACCTTCTCATATGTCAAGTCATTCTGAAACATAATACATCTCTCGTTGCAGATTTCTACTACTTATGCGACGGAGGATACTTGAACTGTGACAGCTTCCTCACGCCATATAGGTCCACACGTTACTACCTTCAAGAGTGGGGGATTGGTAATCGTTGCCCGTAGAACCCACAAGAAATATTCAACATGCGACATGCCTCAATAATTGATGAAAATCAAATATACCTATTTGTTTCCTATGATTTTACACTTATGGATAATTATAAATGACTCATTTTGGTGATTTTTA
>JAOWBN010215269.1:0-19675 GCA_028565015.1 Pinguicula moranensis
TTTCTTTTGCAAATATTAATAAGGACATGCTAGTATTTGATGCCTGTGAGCTTGGTAAGCATACCAGAAACTCTTTAGCTCTGGGCATAGGCGTTCTCAGTTGTTTGACATGATACATTCTGATGTTTGGGGGCCTTGCCCTATTTCGACAGTTAATGAATTTTGTTATTTCGTGACTTTTCTTGATTGTTGCTCCTGAGTTACTTTGTTATATTTGATGAAAAATAAGAATGAGGTTTTTGCATGCTTTAAAGATTTTAACCGGGAGATTCATACTCGGTTTAGTGTAGTTGGGAAGGCTCTGAACCTGACAATGGCACGGAATACACAAATCAATCATTTGGAAATTATTTGTCATCACAAGGGATTAGACATTATACTACATGTCCCTACACACCACAACAGAATAGGGTGAGAGAGAAAAAATCATCACCTCCTTGACGTTGCGAGGAGCATTATGATATCCATGAATGTCCCAAAATATTTATGGGGACGAACAGTTATAGCAACAACTTATTTAATGAATCGAGTACCCTCCCAAGTACTGGAGTGAAAATCTTCATTTCAGGTACTGACTGGCACCAGATGAGATGAGTTGGAGTTGTGGACATTTGGTTGTGTATGCTTTGTGAAGGATAACCGACCCATAGTCGGTAAATTGGATCCACGAACGGTTAAGTGTCTTTGTGAGATACTCGATTGATTAAAAAGGTTATGTTTGCTCGAGTCTGGTCGAGCGATGACCGTTTGTGAGTTTGGATGTTACATTTAGAGAGTTTGATTATTACTTCACACAAGGGGAAATTCCACCATTCGAAGACTCGCCTCAGTATGGGCGAGAGGAGGAGAGTGTGAATATATGGCGTGAGGGGGAGAGTGACATGAGAGGTAAGCTACAGACAGTGACTGCAGGGAGAATTTATTGCCCTTACCCTGCTCAAGATACGGATGGTGGTGAGGAGATGAGTCAGAGTGATATTGATACTCCATAATTGCACTACAGGTATCACAAGGGAGGAGATAATACTGAGATGCGAGCATTTGTCCCATGTCCCAATGATACTCGGTCGACCCTTACTCCAAAGACACCTACACCATTCATTACAGATCACTCAGTACTCACATGTGACATTATTCCTTTCCACCCTTCTCCTTCTCCCTTACCATTAAGGCGAACTACCCGTGTCAATGGGGAGATTCCACCTGAGCGGTATGAATTTTTGCATGATATTGCTCATCATATTTCTTACTCTCATAAATCATCCAACCATGATGCCTTTATTGCTTCTTTGGATAGTGTCTTTGATACGATCTTCAATAGAAACTTTGATTTTGTTACCAGCTTATGCAGAGTATTCAAATCCACATAAAGATTTGTATTCGATGACGAATCCTGCCCAGGAGGGAGGGGATGATGTGATTATTGGGGGTCCGAGACGAATTTGGATTCTTGCATGGTTTAAATAAGTAATTGGATCTTGCAATGTGAATTGTAGTAAATCACAACTTTGTGGTTTCTTCCAATCGGAAGCACAACCATGATCGGATCGATTTGAAATTTTAACTGGAGTTCAAAGCCTCATTGGGAATCTTCATATCGGATCGGATCGTGACATATGGATTTTGGAACAGACTACTCTTGTTCAATCCCGATATGCTATTTGCAGCACTGTGCAGCCTTGGTTTTACTGGCCATCGGAGGTCTGAACTTATTCCGATCGCATTGAAATTTTACCCAGTGATAGAAGACTTATCAATCCATGTTGTGACATAAGGATATGAAGTTCTAACGGTCCGATAGTGATATAATAATTTTTGAAAATACTATTCTCAAACTGAAAGTTGGCACGCGAGTTATGGAGACCAGATCGAGTATATGGGGTGTTGCGCGTGTGAGAGGTCACGGACCCTGCTAGAAGATGCCAAGATGGATCTTTATTTTCCTTTACTTGGTTTGGATTTTGAATTTTAATGTAATTAGTAATTTCCTACTTTTTAGGAACTATGTGAGGGTGAGCTCTTACTTAGGTAAGGTCCAATTTTAATAGGATTTTAAATTAGGTAGGGCTCAAATAAAATCTAGAGGCCCATCAAAATTGTAGCCTATTTAAAGGCAGATTTCACCCTTTCAAGGAGATTTTTAGACGTTAATTTCATTATGAGCTTGGAGAGGAATCTCTTTGTTTATTGAATTCCTATTCTGAAGAGAACTTGGTTGCATGCATCTTAGGTACATGTAAAGGTTGATTCCATGATACATGTATTTATCATAGAGTAGATCCTCGGTTAGGCGTTTGATTGAACCTCTGGTTTACATTCGTTTCTAGCGTAGTAGTTGGCTAGGGGTTGATGTTCCATGTTTGATTGGGTTTCAACGGCATAATACATTTCTTCCATTGCCGTTTCTTTACATCCTTCTATTTCGTGTAACTTTTTGTTGGGTTGCACAATTTTTCCTTTTTATTTTGTTTAATTTCGAAATTTGCCTAATTCATGTGTTTTTGTTGATACAAAAATAAGTTTCCGACTCCACGTTTATCTTCCGCTAGCAAAAATCCACATCAATTCTACTCCAATTGCAACCACACCAACATTCCTTCTTTGTTGAGTTAAGATCTAGCTATGTTTCAGTAAAATTTGGAATTGATTCTTGTTAAGAAGGAACTGTCGGATAGTAACGTGTGAGATTTCTGGGAAATGAGATAAAGTTAGATGCCTTGCATCAAGATTACGATACCCCGCATTAGTTCCTAGGAGAAAGAGTTGCTGGATTTTGGGCATAGACAGAGATTGAGTTGAAACCAGGGCCACATTCCAAATCTTGCAAATGTTATCAGTACTTGTAGCTTTCTGTAACTCACTTTGTCGCTGCAGTGTAATGGGGAGGTGGTTGAGAGACACATAAGAACTGATAAATTGTCGATAATAAACAGGAATCCTGATGAGTGTTCGGATGGATAACATATTGGTTGGTATTGGCCAGTTGAGTAACATGATAGTAAGATCACCTTGCAACAACTTGATCTCTTGCTCTTCAGATATCTGTTTGAGTTCAGACTCATCACGGATAGCTCGTATTTGGATTTTATTTCCTGCCTGACTGAGCGTGATGATCATGCGATCATAATTGTAATAAATGGGACAATGTAACTTTAACCCATCTCCCCCGAGAATTAGGTCGTAAGTATGTAGTTGTAAGGGTCTAGGATTGTAGGAAAAATCCATACCGTGCATAGTCCACACAAAATTAGGACATTGAATTGAACTAATCTGTCTGACCCCGTCGGCGACCTCGATCTGCAATGGAGCAACATCCTAGATAAGACAATTCATACGTCTGTAAAAGTTGTGATCCACAATACAATGCGAACTTCCATTATCAATTAAAATGTGAAGAGGTCTTACTTTATAAGAACCCATGATTTCATAAGTAGTGAGATCTGGTTGGTCGAAGGTAGCCGGAAATGACAAAGTGCTTGTAATAGGATAAAGGGTCTTCTTTGGAGTATTCTGCTCATCACTGGAAGTTTCAGAAAAAGGGCCTAGCATTCTCTGCAACATATTCACCTGGCATGGAATAAAGCTGGGTGAGATATTGAGATGGCTGGTTGGGTCGAGTGGGCTGGGTGAGTGGACGTGTTGGCTTCAATTTTGTATGTTGAAGAGGCTGCAAGCGAGATTCCAGAATAGCCGATTCGAGCGCAATAGCGATGGTTATGCCTGCCATGACGGTGGAAGGTTGTTTAGCTTGAACAACAGTGGATAGGTAAGGCTTCAGACAATTCACAAGGTGTTCGGTGTAGAACAACTCATCAAAACCAAGGTCAAGAATTTTAACAGAGTTTGACATGGCCTCAAATCTCGTAAAAAAATCCTGCAAGGGTTCATTGTCCTTTTGTTTAAGACACAAGAAATTATCTAGCAAGTGTACCTTGGCCTCGGTATCGAATCGAACCAATACAGAGGAAGTGAATGAATCCCAAGATGTCGGCTTACAGGTTAAACTTCTAAACCAATTAACAGCCGGACCTTCGAGGTGAACCCTTGCTATGTCCATTTTTTCAGCTTGAGAGAGTCCTGAATAGGCATCATAAAATTTATTGCACTGCTCAATCCAAGAACGAGGATGTAAGTCCCGCATTGTGGTGGAATCGTAGCGCTCTGATACCACTTGTAACAACCCCGATGTTGGATTGCTAACAATCGTAAGATTTTCAGAGAAAAACAGGGGAGGAAAAGGAATCATTGGAGAAAGAAATATGCAATATCATTCAAATCATACCTCCACCAGCTCTCTGTTCTCCTTTTTATACTGCTAAACCTAACTGACAATTTCACAACATGGAACACGTCTCCATGAGTGAACACACTACCTTGACTACACAAACTAACACACGACTCAATAATTAAAGACACAACTGTTACTTAAAGGAATATGTTAAAAACTACTAACTGACAGACTCAATAACCATGATTAACAACTTCCTCAACTTTCGCTGATATTGGTGTTTGTGGATGGAATAACCTCTCCTTCAGCTGACTTCTTCTTGTCTTACTTCCCCACTCCACCATGTTGGTCGGTTGATTAAGTGGGGATGTTACATGTGCGTGTGTATATATACCCAATGACCGTATGTGTATATGGGTCACACAGTCGACCGTGTATGTGCGTGTGGGTTTTCCAGTTTGAATTGACATCACCAATTCACGTGCTCATCAACCGATTCCGAAAATTCTGGTTATATAACTGCATCTGGTAAAAGTCTGAGAGTTTTGGTTTCTTGTTTCTTTCTTCTTTCCCTTGACTGGAGAAGAGAAACATCAAACACGAGACAAGAGAGAAATCAATCGTATTCGTATATCAGTTTTGTTGAGTTGAGTGAGTCTAAACAATAGAGACCACAATTCGAGTGAGGTAATGCTGATCGGTTCTCGCGAACCGGTGGTCCGCGGTTAATAGAAATGGTTTGTCTATTATTTTAATTTTTTTCGGGTCAATTTGATAGCATTATAATTTTTACCCTATTTGGGGATTTACTTTACTATCCATGTTATTCTGTAATACAACTATTATTTGGTATATACTATTTTATGATGTTTGGATTGAAAAAAAAGTGATACATTCTTAATCAGTTGTTTGGTGACCAAGGATACAGACTGATTACGTGTGCCACGTCAGGATTTTATCAATGTCCTTTTTATCCCTAATTTACCGGTGTAAAAGCAAAAAAGATCGTCATTCATTCAAAGTGATGCTTTGATTTTGATTGTCTTCTCCAATCGAATGACCCTTAAACCGCGTAGCATGTTACGAGACTTTACCTAATTGAGAATTGGAAGTTCCTTTATACATAGTTGTATATTGATTGTAATTACCTTAGTTAGTATTCCTTGTAAGTAGGTAATTACCTTATGTAGGAAATTAGCTTATTTAGTACTCTTGCAAAACTCTATTTATACCTTGTACATTGAAGTGAATATACACAAGAGAAAATTGGAGTTCTCCTGGTGAAAACCCTAGCCTCCTTTTCGTCCTCTTTCTTTCAATTCTTGACATGGTATCGGAGCAGTGCAATTCTTGCCTCCATAATCAACGTTCTGAGATCTAACAATCATGTCCACCAGCGACGAAAAGATTCTCGAACCCGGTGACTCCAATACAAGGAAGAAAGTGGTGGAGGCATCTGCCATCAAACTTTTGGATTCATCGAATCCGTATTCTCTTCAACCTTTCGATTCATCCAATTTTATACTCGTTTCGGTCAAACTCGACGGAACCAACTATCCATCCTGGAGAAAATCGGTCATTCACGCTCTTACAGCCAGGAACAAACTTGGCTTTATCAATCACTCTCTTGAACAACCATATGAAGATGAACAACCCGCTGAATTCTCTCTTTGTCTGCAATGCGACAGCCTAATCATCACATGGCTTGCGCACTCTATCAAACGAGATCTGGTCAAAGGCGTTATACATGCCGTCTCGGCACATTAAGCATGGGAGGATCTTCGTGATCAATTTGCACAAAAAAAGGGTCCAACAATTTTCCGATTCCAGAAATTGTTTGCCTCTATTTCGCAAAATATACTTTTAGTCTCTGAATATTTAACTAGAGTTAAAGGGATCTGGGATGAGTTAGGCTCGCTTCAGACTACCATTTCTTGTCATAAGAAGAATGAGCATCTCATTCAAAGGGCTGAAGATCATCTGATGCAATTTCTTATGGGTTTCAACGATATTTATCAAGGAATTCGCAGCAGTATACTTGTGATGGCACCGTTGCCCAATGTTCGCCAAGCATATGCATTGGTTGCCCAGGAAGAGACGCAACACCAAATTTTTACTGATTCTGTCGGACAACTCTCTATCGCGGCTGCAGTTCCCGGACGTGGTGTTAACTCCTCCAAGTCCTATAAGGAGAAATATTGTGATTTTGTGAGAGATCTTGCCACACAAATGATAAATGTCGCACTCGCAAATTGTATTGCAAGCACTGCGATAAACAAGGCCACTCAACGGATCATTGCAGATCAAAGAACCAACAACAGCGTGGTGCAAGGGGGACAAACCATGGAAATTACACTCCAGCTGCACATACTACAAATGCCTCTCAATCATCGACCGAAATCAACTCTACACATGGCTTCTCTCCAAACAACTTCAGCAACTTGCTCAAGCCCTATCTATGATGAATCAGAATCACAATGTTGCTGGTAACACTAAGGTTATACAGGCTGCTTCGTCCCTTAAATCATTGTTTAATTGGATTTAGCTGCACTCTCTTAACCATGATACTATAAGTATACAGGCTGAGCTGGGTTTTCTAGCAAGATAAAGACCCTTGTAGTCTCTATGACGACCTGCATAGCTGAAGGTTATATAATCACTTTGCTCATCCACTTACCCACCCCTTATATTCTATCCATGTTGCATTCTGTGTACCCAATAGCTCCATCTTTTTCTTTCATCTTTTTATCTTTATCTTATATTTTTCTCCTTTGTATCTTGTTACCGCTGGTAATAAAGTTGTACATTTATCTCTTTTATCAATGAATTATGTCTTAGCTAAAAAAATGTTGCTGGTAATACTGATGCTTTTGCGAATACCTCAGGTCTATCCATATTGACTAATGCATTTGTTAATTATGCATTTACAAAACCATGGATACTTGATAGTGGAGCTACAGATCACATTATATTTGATCAGTCACTCCTTGCGAAGACAAAGTCTCCAAGACTTTCAGTGATAAATTTGCCCACCGGTGCAGCAGCTCCCATCACGTCGACTGGCACAGTCACATTTAATTATGATATTAGCCTTGATGATGTCTTATGCGTACCATATTTTTGCATGAATGGTGTGTTCGAATGCAGTAACCATACATTGATGGATATGGTATGGTCGATGATGAGTCGTGTTGAATTACATTTATCTTTTTGGGGATACGCCTTTGAAACGGTTGTGTTCACCTTAAATAGAGTTCCCATCAAATCAGTAGACAAGACTCCGTACGAGGTATGTATGGGGAGGGTCCCTAACTTGTCTTTTCTCAAGATTTGGGGCTGCGAAGCGTATGTTAGGCGATTGATACCTGACAAGCTTGGTCCCAAGTCTGACAAATGTTTTTTCGTAGGATACCCAAGGAAAACCAAGAGTTACTACTTCTATCAGAGATCGGATAACAAAGTGTTTGTTGCCCGACATGGTGTATTCTTGGAGGAGGAATTCCTCTCCAAGGAAAGTAGTGGGGGCAAGATCATTCTTGAAGAAATTTGAGATCCACTACTAGATACTTCGGGTCACACCGAAGTAGAGCGAGTTCTAAGCGAGGCTATGAAACAAGCTGCACCATCTGTTAGAAGGTCAGGGAGAGTAGTTCGACAACATGAGAGGTATTTAGGACTATATGAGATATTACTTATTGGTTATGTCGATCCTATGACTTATAATGAAACATTGCCAATAGAAGATTTCGAGGAATGGCTTCAAAAGTGTGTTTCTATGTCATCGACACTATAGATGAGACAACAATTAGTTGGATGTCCAAGCTTCAAAAGTGTGTTTCTATGTCATCGGCAGAAGCTAAATATGTTGCAATAGCTGAAGTCAGCAAAGATATTATATGGTTGACTGATTACTTGGAGGAGTTGGACAAGAAACAACATAACAAGATTTTGTTCATTGATAGTCAGAATACCATACAGTTAGTGAAGAATCCAGTATTCCATTTTTGTACAACTCGCAGTCTAGTGGAAGAAGGTGGGATGAATCCAGCAAACATGTTGACCAAAGGTGTTGATGTTGGAAATTGGGGCTATGTAGAGCCTCTGTTGGTCTCCTACAGTGATATGGAAGATAATGCGGTTAGGGATTTGTGAAGAGTATATTTGACATAAAGAATAAAGCTGGTTGGTTGACTGATCAGTCTCCAAGTGAGAGATTCGTTGATGTTGTAGCCTAATCAGCTTAAGACCCTATTATCGCAAAAAGCTTTTTAATGGAAAACATGTCCATTAGTGGAGGGGCAATTACGTCATTTGGTTATTCCCTTGGGGGTATTCTAACCGTATTAGAATTCCTGTATATAAGTATTCTCTTTCCTATTGTACTCTATATTTGAAAACATTAGAGTAAATAAAGGATCCTAACCGCCGTGGAAGTAGCTAATTCGGTAAAGCACATAAATTTGTGTTTTTTAATAGTCTTTGATCGTGTTTGTTGTTCGATCCTAACCGACGGATCAATCTAAACTTAAGCTACTACTTTAAGACAGGGGCGGATCCAAGAAATTAAATGAGGGGAGGGGGCCAAATTGTTTTGATCCGTGCAGAGTAGGTCAAGTAAGGTTGAATCTGGTCCGGTCCAGTATGCACGTTTAGATTTTGCGATAGAAATAGAAAGAGTCAAAACAAGCCAAATCAACCTAAATAAATATAAGATTAATATTATTGTTGTTTTAGACAGTATTTTTGATAAAAATATTATTTCAACAACAATTTTATTAAGATGTTGTTTTATACAATAATTATAATAATTGTTGTCTACAACATATAATTTTTAAAAAAATGCCCCTTGATATTAGTTAAAAGTTTAATTTTATTTCTCATTTTCTTTTTTATTTCTTAGTTGGCTAACAATCCAACAAAATATTAAATTATCAAAATAGTTATATTAATGTTGTATAGTGTAATGGTTTACTTTGTAGGATTTCAAATCATCAACTAAGGTTCAAATTCCATGACCCACTTTTTGCTTTTGATTTTTAAAATTATAATTGAAAACAAATGGGAGTACGGGATTCAAACCCTCAACACATTTGCAGCTCCTAGCAGGGACTGTGACCTCCAAAACATGCAACATATCATATGCTTAATCAAGTCTTCATAAATCGCGTGCAACTTTCGATTTGAGAATAATATATTTCAAAAATAATAACTCATCATCAGACCGTTATAATGTGATCTCCTTTTGTCAGAATATATATTGCAAAGTCATTTTTCACGTGATAAAATTTCAGTTTGATCGAAACACTTTCAGACCTTAGATCTCCAATAATACCGAGGCTGCGCAGTGCTGTAAATAGCAGATTATGATTGAACAAGAGCATTCTATTCTAAAATCTATATCTCACGATCTGACCGTTCAAATCAGATCTACTTTGAACACGAAAACTCTCAATAAGTCTCTGAACTCCAGTTAAAATTTCTGATCGATCTGACCATATTTGTGCCTCTGATTGGAAGAAATCACGAAACTGCGTTTTACTACAATTCACATTGCATGATTCAATTACTTTAAACCATGAGAGAATTCAAATTTGTCTCTGACCCCCAATAATCACATCAAGTACCATCACTGCGAAGAGGTGTTAAGCAAAGTCATAGCTGGGGTAAGAAGTACTGACTGTTAAATGAATTCACGAAGTTGACTGGAGTTGCAATAGATTCAGATACACATGTTGTAGTTGTGGACTCGAATGAAATGTGGAGGAAATATACTCTGGTATTCATTTGCTGTCTTATCATTTGTTTTCTTATGATTTACTTTCTTATTATTTGCTTTCTTATCATTTATAGGTGAACAATAAGTACTCGTTCTTAGATGGAAGAAATTTCCATAATATGATCTATGGTTTGAGTTGTTTGGAGAGTACGAGTTCAGGGGCTAGAGACCATTTAATGACGGAAAGGGCATTTACCATACCCACTACCAAAGTCTATAAAACGGTAGATGAATCTGAAGAAAGGATAGGCTACAAATGTCGATGACAGAATTGAGCAGGTGCAAACTAGTAGTAGGGGGAAGAGCAAGGAACCGATCGCTACTAGCAACACCAACAATGTAGGCATAACCACTAAGGCTGAAAATACACTATCCAAGATGAACATTGCATTTGAAAAAGCAACGCTTCTGTTTGAGAAACAAAACCACATTGATCTTGAATACTAAAAGCTGCAGAGGATAATGAACTGAGGCAACAGCTGCAAGAGTAGGATGAGCTAGACTTGGCCACCAAGCTACGGCTTATTGATCGATCATCTTCTCGGCCATGATGATCAGTATTACTATTGTACCACTTTGGATGCATCCGGGAGAGGTGAATTCATCAAACCTTTATGCAAGGAGAAGTTGAATTAGATACAAATTTGTTGTTCGTTGTGTTGGGACAAACTTTGATGGCAGGTTGATATTTTGTACTCGTTATAGTACTTCACAACATTTTGAAGTAGGCAACTGAAGTGCGTATTGTGTTTGAACCACTTTTTGATGTATCTTTTTGCGGATCCTTTTGAAGTAGGCAACTGAAGAATGATGTTTTTCTTTCCTGCAATTGAACATGTGTTATGACATTAAACTTTTCTGCAAGGTGAAGGTGTTAAAATATCTTTGATCTCAACTACATGGCAAGCAATTTCAGGATAAATACCTATGATCTCAACTTCATGACTAGCAATATCAGGACTATTGATTAGAAGTTGTTCTTTGGGAGCAACCAGGGCAGTCAGATTGTAACCCACCCCAATTGTGTTTTTTTGTTTCCTGGAGAAAGTAAGAAGTAGCGCTTGAAATTGATGTTCCCTTGAACCTAGCGCTTGTTTCAACTCTGGCATCTCCGTTGTGATTACTTTGCTGGTGAACACCTTTCTTAGGGGAATCTTGCAACATTCTTGCTTCTTCTTGAAACAAGTGCTAGTTGTTAAATTTAGTAGACTCGGCCCAATAGTAAATGGGCACGGGTCTGGACCCAGCCCAACAGTAAACGAGCATGGGTCTGGACCCAGCCCAACAGTAAACGAGCATGGGCCCTTGGTGCGAGTGCGCATATGGGCCAACTTACAATTGATTGTGGGTTACTCTCATAAAAACCTTAGTACCAAGGTGATTAATTGTAAGCCCACAATCTCTTATAAGTTGATTAGGATTATTGTACATAACCCGTGTGGGATATGTAGTCTAACACTCCTCCTCAAGTCCAACTAGGCAAGCCCTGTTGAGACTTGATTTTATATTGTAGACATGTGTACCTCACAATTAACATTTTGACCTCAGAACTCCATTGCATATGGCTGGGCTAGAATTTGGCCTCAGAACTCCATTGCATATGGCTGGACTTGTGCAATTGTGGGTCACATAGGCCCTTTGGATCTTTACTAGGCTGTTAAGCCAAATCAGCTCTGATACCATGTTAAATTTAGTAGACCCGGTCCAACAGAAAATGGGCACGGGTCCGGACCCAGCCCAAGAGTAAATGGGCATGGGTCCTGGGTGCGAGTGCGCATATGGGCCAACTTACAATTGATTGTGGGTTACTCTCATAAAAACCTTAGTACCAAGGTGATTGATTGTAAGTCCACAATCTCTTATAAGTTGATTAGTATTATTGTACATAACCCGTGTGGGATATGTAGTCTAACATCAGGCTTTCAACTATAGTAATCCCAAGTTGACCCGTAGAGGAGACCTCTTCTCCATATTAGCGTTATTTCCATGTTAACAAAATTTTCATGTCCCCATTCTCTTCTAATCACTCAGTAGGCGCTACTTACGTTGTATGTACCGAGAATCTCTTTTGTCCATATTCATATATCATTTCCTTCCATAGGGGGCCTGTCCTTCAGAGTTTCAGTTAGCCATTTTCACATTGTCTTCCGCCAACAGTCTCAAAGGTCTACACCAAGCCCACATAAGAGTCTGTTCATCATTTTGTTATTTGTCCATTTAGCTGCAATTGTGCACTGTTTATCGTTTGTTGTCATGTACACAACAAATAGGAGGCGGTCAACAAGCCAAGTAGACTCCCATAATAAGGTTTGATCACCAAAGTCTATCTGTTTTACTAAATGGCTACTGAACCAGCTAACAGTACATACATTACAATATACATCCCTACACCATCTATACTCTTTATTTGTTAAGGCCGAAGATTTCCAATTTTAATATAACATATTTCTTGATAGATACTTGTAAGTAATAAGATGTTTCCATTGCCATTGGTTATCGCTTTTCAGCCTCTACCCACACTTTACAAGCAATGCAACATTGAAAACTTCAAGACTATTGATTGATAGGTCTCCATACTCTTTCCTTGGACATATTTTCTCCCAATCCAGTCAATGTATTGCATGAGGCACTTCAACTTTGTTTGGTCATAAGAAATGACCACAAGTCTGTTTATATCTTGAACGATTGTTTTAGAAGATTTGAATAGAGATAAAAAGTATATTGGCATACTACACAACATAGTTTTCACCAGTCTCACTTTACCACCTAATGATAAAAAATGATTTCTTCATTGATGTATCCTATTTTTTATAGACAGAATTAACTTCTCCCATGTTTTAACCTATCGTGGGTTACACCCTATAGGAAGCCCAAGGTATTCAAATGGCAGAGACATCTTTGCACAGTGTTGATGTGTAGCTAATTCCTTGGTTATACTCGGTGGTATATTGGTTCCAAGGATGTTTCTCTGGGATAAATTTTTGCATAGGCCAGATATCATTTCAAAGACCTTTAGAATTCTCTCCATAACCAAAATGTTCTCCATAGAGCTTTCACTGAAAAATAATGTGTAATCCATATAGAAGGGATGTGTATAAACTGAACCCCCATATTTAATCCCACTCAAACGACATATTGAAACTACTTGGCGCCACAACATGCTTAGACCTTTTGTTACCACTAGAAACAAAAAGGAGACAATGGATTTCCTTGACGGAGGCCTCTTTGAAGATTAAAGATACGAGTGCTTACACCATTTACCATTACTGAAGCGGAAGAGGAGAGAAGGCACTCTTTGGTCCAATTAATCCATTTAGGGCTGAAACCCATTTAGAAAGGTCAAGTTTACTAAGTCAAATGCTTTTGCAAAGCCTACTTTCAGGAACACCCCTCATTTGCCAGAAGTATCCCATCCTTAATCTGACGCCCTTAATAAAGGCTAACTATTGCTGAGAGATGATCTTGCTGATATTGAGTCGAAATCTATTTGCAAGCAATTTGGACAACAACTTGTATGCACTGCGTACCATAAAGATATGCCTAAAATGAGATATTTCCAGGGGGAAGAGTATTTAGCAGCAAGGACAAAAGATATGGTATTTAAACACTTTATCCGTTGAGCAGAGGAGTGAAAATCCTGAAGGAAATCTATGCATTCCTTTTTTAGTACCTCTCAGTGTGTTTGGATAAAGAAGAGATTTATTCCATCTGGATCGATGTTTTTTGTGCTAGAGCCACTCCACATCGTGTCATATATTTCCTTTTTAGTGAACATGCTTGTAAGGATTGCATTATTAGCTTCTATAAACTTAGATTCACATTATAGGGAGAGAGTTGGGCGATCCCATACAACTTCAAGAAAATGTAAATTGAAACGATCATGTATCCCTATTTTACTTCAGGAATTGTGTATGTCCATTATTTAGGACTAAGTCTTGCATCCCAATTAAAAGGTGACGACTCCTAACTCTTGCATGGAAGTATTGTGTGTTTCCATTACCTTCTCTTATCCAATTGGACCTAGATTTTTAAAAGGCTAACTTCTTGTTCGGTGTTAATTGCAGACTGCACCACGTCATTTTTCTTTCCTCTACCTCCTCATAAGCTAGTTCTCTATTTTCTCCCTTAATGTCTAGCCTATTGAGTATAGATGATAGTTACCCTGTCTTCTTGTCAATTGTCCCAAACACATTTTGGCTCCACTGTTTCAGGGATAAACTCAATTGTTTCATCTTGCAATGTAGTATATATCCTTACAGCATGTTATTTGGAAGTTATACCAACTGGTAACTACAAAAGTTGCAAAGGAAGGATCAACGTTCCTATAACCCAATGTCATGAAAGGCTTAGGGACTAGTTTAAACTAATTGGTTGTAGGGAAATTGGTTTGTGATCAGCAATACTTTGATTAAGGCTGATTAGTTGGATTTAAGGACAAAAGCTCAGTTACCCCTCGATAGGAGAAACCTGTCAAGTCGATTGGCACTTGTTCCACGACCATTCAACCATGTGTATCTATGGCACAATATTGGATGGTCAACTAGATCATAGTCCAAAATTAATTTGTTGAACTCCATCGTGTACATATATGGTGAGCCTTGAAAATTTTGCCTTTCCTATGGGAAACAAATTGAGTTGAAATCTCCTGTAATACAATACATAACTCCTGAAATAGTTGGTAGAAAAGATTCTATTTGGCATCAAAGTTCTCTCTTCTCATTTAGTTCACCTAGAGAGTAGACATTTATGATATTAGGTTTTTTGTTAATTATCGAACGTGTACCTTGTACAACCAATATGGATAACAAACTGCCTATTGTTCCACAAAAGAGGTCAATTTCCCAACCAAATGCTTTATTCCACCATATTCTTCTAGTTGAAGAGTATTGTAAGTTTTATTTTTTCTATTATTGTTACACAAAAGCTGATATTGTTTTTCTGGATCAAGGATCTAATTGCGGCCATACGACCAGGTTGACTGAGCCCTCTTGCATTGATAGACACTATCTTCATAAAGTACACTGCGTTGCACCCACTAAGTTTTATTTTTATTTTTCTATGTCACATCCCTCCAAATCTTCTATCCTTCTCACCATTTCAGAGTCTGTCTAGTTACTCTGATCCTCCAGTTCCTTCCCTAGTTTAAAAATATCACCTGCTACTTCCTTCCCAGAGCCTTTAGCTATATGTTCAGTTACCCCCTACCTCGATTCACTGTCTGTATCAAAGGGTGCATATTATGCATTTCTTGATAGAAATTCTAGCATCTCACATAAATTGTAGGAATTTTCTGGTGCTTTTCATCAGTTTCCAGAGCATTGAGCTAATGTTTGTTTGTCATTGAGTTCGACATTGGATGCAGATCAAAACTATCAGAGTTTTTGACAGATATTTCTCCAAAAGAGAGGACTTGTAACTGTGCGAAGGGACTATTCTTCCTGATGGTTAGATCATCTGTATAAATTGGTTGTCCCATCTAAACCATTTTTGCAGGATCAGGGGTACTTACAACATTCAGACTCCTTCTTGCATGTTATCCAGTGTATGATCATCATTAACATTTCCCTCTAGGGATTTGGGGTGTGGTTTATCTAGGTTGGATATATCAGCAGCGCCTGCATGCGCTTTATTGCCAACCATTTCCTTGGATAGTATATTTGTCTGATGAGGCGTGGATGTAGGCGGCAGGAAATGACCCACCAATTCCTTACGAGTTCCCTGACCTGGTAAGTGAGGATCACTAGGAACCGGTGTGGTTGCCATTTTCCAGATATTTCTCTGCCCTGCATGTTGATATCCAGATCATCTACCACATGTACATTAAAGGGCTCTTCATCCTCAAGTTCGACATGAACACTTTTGTAAATGTATGACCTATTTTGAACCTGAACTTGAAGACGCGTTCTATGCATAGCATCTCTATCAAATGTGATCAGATCAATGCGAATCAAGGTACCCAAATTGAGAGCAATTACTTCAAAAAATACATTATACCAACAATGCAGAAGTGTGCCACGCACCTGCATCCAGATATCACGAGTGGTTTGATTCAAGGATTTGCACCATGGTCGGGTTCGCTGAAGGCGGATTCTTTCCAATAGTGAATTGTCCAAGGCTATTGCATCTTTCAATTTCGTTGATGTTAAATATAGGAAGATTTTTATCCCTCCATTCAAATATCCTTGCAGCCTATAAAACCATGTGAGGTTAGAACTTCAGAAATTGATGATAGTTACACTCACTTCTTAGGGGTTCCAATGACACAATGCATAAGCCATATAGTTGAATGCCCACAAGAGGAACTATCCATGGCCCAAATATTGCTCTCGAAACCACTAGAAGTTATTTCAAGCCCACATTTTGGACCACAAGAGAAGCTATACATGGCCCAATTATTGCTCTCTAATGCACAACCACTATAAGGGACTTCTAGCCCACAATTTGGCCCACAAAATTTCCTCAACCCTATGGCCCACAATTCGTCATGACTTGAAGGATGCAAGGATGTGAAATGAGCATTTAATGGATTCAAAACCATAAGAAGGTGAAGAAGCTTAGTCTAGGTCGAACTCCAAGTATTGGTCAAGTCTTGCACATGTAACAAAGATGAAGGCTAGCCTCATCGGTTGGTCAAGGCTTGAGATCTTGGACCATCACATGTTATTAAATATGGTAAATCCTCATTAACTCCTCCAAAGTCAAAATGTTAGGCTATAAAACAGCCATGTAGTAGCTTAGGTTTAGTAGTTTATTTTGATTTTTAACTTGTAAGACATTTGGGATCAAATTTCATAGTCTTTTCAAACTTTCTTTTATAACTTATCAAAAGCTTGTTTCGGGTTTTAGCGGCGTTTACTTTCACAAACACACGTAGACTTAGTTCTCACCCCTTTATAGGTAAAGGGTTAAGGACTCAACAAGTTTTTGATCATAGACCCTAAGGTTCAAATCAATATTGATTTTTGGGTCTAATTACAAGTTGATTCGGTTCATATATGTTCCCGTATGAAAATCCTGTATGAGTCAAAAAGTAGGACACATCAGAATTGTATAGTTAAGCTTCTTTATAACATAAATAATTGACAAAAACTTGTAAGACAGTGAAGGAACATATAAATAGTTTGAAAAGTTTAGCAACAGAGACATCTCAATCGACCCTACGACCTGAACAGGAGCAAGCCCTCAATTAGTTGTCTAAATACATGACTTTGTGGAAACATAGGTAACACGTATGTCCGATGAGTAATTGGTCATGGTTTCAATGACCACACAATTGAACAACCAAAAAAAAGTTAGTTGGGTGGCTTAGGAAAAAGTAATAGCTCCGCTGGAATGAGGAGGACTTGGCATTAAAAATCTCAAGAATCAAAATGAGACCATGTTAGCAAAGTGGGGAGCAAGAATTCTCTCTGAAGAAAAGTCTTTAGCCATTGATATTTTAAGGTCTAAGTAGGCTAAAGAAGGCACTCTTACAGTGGGCAACTTCCAGGAATTAACAGGGATGAATGAGTAGCAAACAGGTGGCCAAAGATACAATGCAGCTTTTGAATCTAGATGGTAGAGGAAGATCCAAAAAATTATGAGTTCAAACCGGATAACAAATATGATCAGGTACAGCTAGGCAATGGGAAGGATATAAAATTGTGGAATGACACTTGGCATTGTGAAAGAAGCTTTGCCTCAAAATATACCAGACTATATAGGCTTGCAACTGACAAGGATGTAAAGGTAGCTCTTAAAGGGCAGTGGCATGCAAATATCTGGATATGGGATTTGCAATAGAGATTGAATTTAATGAGGCCAACTGAATTGCTTGAGATGAATGAGCAACTAGAAATCCTTGCAACCCATGCCCCTGATTCCTTATTTAAGGATAGATATATCTTCCAAGGTAATGCTGAAGGAGACTACACAGTTAAGAAGGGATATGCCCATATAAGTGAACTCTCAACCACACCTTTCACCAGTCAAGAAGCTGAGAGTCTCAAGAGCATTTGGAATAAATTCACACCAAGAAAGATCATGTTCTTCAGTTGGAAATTGCTCCAAGAGGCCATTCCAGTGAAGCAACTCTTACTTCAAAGGCACATCATGCAACCAAGCTCAAATGATACGTGTACATTTTGCTAACACATGAAGAAACTAGTAAACACTTATTCTTTGATTGTTCTAAGCCTTTGCAGGTAAGGAGCAAGCTACTGCAGTGGCTGAAACTTGAGGTAGCAGAGACAATAACAAAAGTTCCTGACCTACGGTCCTTCAATGAACTTAAGGCTGGAAAAATCAACAAAGCAATTTGGACATCTATTGGTTAGCAACAACATGGATGCTATGGAAAAGCAGGAACTATGTCCAATTGCAAAGTAAGGATTTTGTGGTTGAAACCATTTTGCAGACTGTTCAAAGACAATACTGTGACTGGACAAAGTCCAAACTATATCACTATCCTTACTCATTCTCTGATTGGCAGATAAATTTACCCTCATGCATAACAGACATATGACGTTGATAGCTTTTTGATACTTTTACTCCTGTCAAAATGTAAGAGGAATGGCCTATGTTGTTACAAAAATTTTCTTGCAGGTGAAAATGGCAAATCCAGTCACTTCGCAAAGCAGGAAGTTAATGCCACAATAACCGGACTAGGTACAGAGGTAAATAGAGCTTTGCTCTACAGGTAAATTGTAAAATTATAGGTATAATAGACTCTAAAAAGGCAGGGAATGAGTGATTATACTATGGAATGAAGTGAATTGTGTATTGTCACTACATTTCTTGGCGGTAGAGGTACATATAGGTGAGCGGAACCAGGTGTGTTAATCTTCCGATAACTGCACCACATATACATGAGTACAAAACCTAAAAATGGCAAAATGATCTATGATGCAGAGCAAGAAATCAATCTCATACCTGGAACTTCATCATATTGAGAGTATGATGGCGCATAAAACAAAGTTGAAAAAGAGATGTGCACATTTTGTGCACAAATAGGCAAACCGATAGGCTAAAAATGAGAGGTGTAAACTGAAGACACACAAGGCGATCCAACATATGGAATAAATGGTTTTTACATTACTCTCAAGATCCAGAAGCTTTAGGCACATAGTCTGAGTTGCGTACCAATCTAAATGGACTGATAAGTTGACAATAAAGACTCTTGTTGCTCATACTCTAAACGTCATAGGTGAGCTGTGTACCATCCATAGGATGATAAGATGACAGCTACGATCCTTGGCAAGCAATAAAATTATAGATATGAGTGAGCTTCTTAGCAGGGGGAATGAGATCACTGATGTAAAATCACTATACATAGTGAGATTAGTGGCTATAGTGTGTTTGGTGGTTCTTTTGTTTTCTTATGTAAATACTTGCTTTCTTTTAGTGAAATTTGGCTTACCCCCCCACCCCACACCCGCACACCCCCACACCCAAAAAAAAAAGAAACAACTCCGTAAGAAGCTCCTATTCTAAATGATCCTATATGGTGGTATTGGTACACATTTAGCTTATACCAAACCCATTAGGCGAACAAATATACGATTTGATTCGATTCCAAGCTTCTGATGGAAGCTTCTAGACATGGTATACAAAGCAAACGAATATCTTACAGGGGGGTGGAACACAGCGTGCAAAAACAAAGGTTTTGGATCACTTGTTCGTGCCCTAACGTG
>JAOWBN010215270.1:0-13611 GCA_028565015.1 Pinguicula moranensis
AAAGTCAATAGGTGTAGTGAACTTATCGATTTTAACAAGTAAATCTTCAACAACTCCCTTTGCATCTTTGGTGGTCTTGTCCGTTAGCTCCACGTTGATGGCTGTGGGTTTGAATTCATAAAAGCCCAACCTCTGATAAGTGTGATAGACATCACATTAATGCTAGCTCCCAAGTCCAACATACCCTGTGCAACTTAACCTTTTTCCACCATGAGATCAATGTTTAAACTCTTGGGATCCTTCATCTTTGGTGGTGGATCTAGCACAATATTCATACTCCTGTTTTCTCTTCCCCTTTCCTCTTGTTCTTCTTTCAGAACAGTCTCGAGAGGGTTAACAGTATTGTGGTAAGAGCAATCACTAGAGCACTCTGAATTTTCAATGGGTGTGGACACCTTGAAGAAAGCTTCTTCCCTATGCACTTGGAGCACCAATTCTCCTTTCTCAACATTGATGAGTGCTCGTTCTGTATCCAAGAATTATCTTAAGAAGTGCCAAAAGTTTCTTATCCTCAGCTGAAGTTTCCTCAAAATCAAGGATCACAAATTCAATGGGAATGATAAACGTCCCAACTAGCACTAATATATTCTCTACTACTCCCAAAGTCGGCTTTACCAACTTGTCCGCAAGTTCCACCTTCATAGTAGTTGGCTTTAGTTCATGAATGCCCAACTTAATATACAATGCATAAGGTATGACATTGATACTTGCACCAGAATCCACAATCAATCATACCATTCCTCCCTTTCCCATGGTGATACTTAGCTTGAAGCTTACTGGATCTTTCATGTTTATTGGTAGGCTCAACACTACACTTGCAAATTCTTTCTTCGTCTCCTCTCCACATTGTTTCTTTTCCATAAATATGTCAATGAAGAACTTTGTACAAGAGAGAACTTTCTTGATAAGGCGCAAGAGAGGTAGATTTATACTCACTTGAGAGAGCATGTCGTAGATGGAATTGAGTTGTTTATCCTCCTCTTTCTGCTTCAAATGGTTTGGGAATAGGATTGGAGGTTTATATGCATCAATGGCCTTTTCTGATGTTAACTTGTCAGGTTTACCTTGCTCCACATCTCATTTGCCTTCCTTTGGAGTCAAAGTGTATTCTACTTACTCCTCTTCATCAAAATATTTTTCTTGGCCAAAGCTCACAACCGCAATGGCTTTCACTTATTCGGGTTGGCTTGGTAGCTTCCCTTTTTGGTGAATCCTTAACTCATTAGCCAATTTCCCCACCTGAATCTCAACTTGTTGTATTGGAGCCTCCATTGCCTCAAATCTACCACTCGATGATTGGATAAAGGCTTGTAATTATCCTCCAAGCTTGGTTTCCTATGTGAGTTACTAGAGGTGGCTTGGTTTTGATCTCAGGTCATTACGTTGTTCTCCTTAGATTGCAGGTTGTGGGTTTTCAAAGAGAAATTGAGATGATTCCTCAATCTCGGGTAATAATGATTGAGAGGGGCGGAGACTCCCCGTTGGTTGAACTTGCCCTAGTTATTTTGGTTTCTCTCCCACTCTGGCATCCTCACGCTTTGTCCCATAGCCCAATGTGCTTGCTCCATTGACTGCTCACCTACATTCAAAGAGGGGCCTACGTGAGCTAAATGTCGAATCCTTGACAAACACCACATACTTCATCATTCGTGAATTGTTGGGCCATCATAGGCATTTGGATTTCCTTGGTTAGTTGGGCTATTTGGTGTTTTGTGGCATTAGAGACGGATCTCACTTCTTGGGTCCTTGGTTGCTTTCCTTGAACACTCTTTTGTTGGGAGTTTCAGGCCATAATCTCATAAATATCATATCCTTCCTCTGCTGTCAAGTTGAAGAATGATCCCCCATGTACCTATATCAACTATGCATTTGCAAACATAAATTAATCCATCATAGAAGTTTTGGTTAAGGTAAAAGAAAATTGATGATGAGAGCATTCAATTTGTATCAATCGGAATCGCTCCCAAGCCTCATGTAAGGGTCTCTCTGTTATATTGTTTGAAGCTCTTGATCTTGATCCTGAACTTCGAGGTCTTGTCACTTGGGAAACATTTATCAATAAATTTCCCATACACTTCACCCCAAGTGGCCAAAGATCCCTCGGGAAGAGACATGCGCCTTGTCTTAGCCCAATCCTTCAAAGTGTGAGCAAATACCCTCATCCTTAGTTGGTCTTCTGTCAAACCTACAAGTGGGATACTAGCAACCATGTTATAAAAATCACGAAAGGCTAAAGTGTTATCATGTGGTAAACCATGAAAGGAAGGCAGCATATGGAAACGAATAGGCTTCACTTCATAGTTTATTGTCGCCTCATCGAGAACGATGCAAAAGGTATGCATTTCTATGACCGACCTTCTAGAATTTCTTATTGGTGGGCTCCTTTCCACTCTTGGATACTCAACATTTCCTCTTGTTGGTCATGCTCCGCTGCTTATCTCCCATTGTTGATGTTTTGATCTCTTGGAATGGGGAATCGGGGTGGATTTACTCCTTCATCACCCACATTGGTGGGTCACTTCCTAACCCTTTCATTTAATCTTGAGTTCTTATTCTTCTGTTAAGGGCTCTCACTTGGCTCATTTCAAGAGGTGGGCTAAACTAGGGTTTAAATGATCACCTCTCGTGCATACACCTACAAGAGCCTTAAAAGTGAGAGATCCTTCAAAACCAAATTGAACAAATCTCGAAATAAAGTGTCATAAAGAAAGGAAAATAAACAAACAACAAGCTAATAATAACTAAACTAGAAACCCGAGTCCCTGTCAATGGTGCCAAAAACATGTTAGGTTCGAGATGTGTAACCCTAAACCTATTGTAGTAATAACCCGTAAGTGGATGGATTGGTGTAGGACCAATGGGTCAACCACCGGGTTGAATCTCTCAAGGACACGGGGTGACTAGATTTAAACTATTGAGAACATATTGCTTATCTTAAAAAAATGTAAAATGAAAGCGTGTAAAGATTGGTTTGTTTTTAGATCATTTTCTAGCTATTAATTATTAACTAAGTATAACCTAACTTGGATAAACTTTAGTGAGAAAGATGTATGGGTGCCCTAACTTCATTTACCTATGTCATGTCTCGAATTGGTGTTCTAACATGCAGACCTAGTGGGATCCGTTTATCGCAAGGGAGTCCCGGGTTGGTGATTAATGGTTCATCCTCTAAATGGCTATGGGGATCCGTTTAGTGCACGGGAGTCTTCAAATTTCCCTCAATCACTCCTGTGAGGGGTCCATTTAGTACACGAGATTCCCTTAATTCGTTATCACGGGCATTAGATCCCGGACTTTAGAACCTACCTGGACGTTATTAACTTAGGTACATCGTTATGTCGGTCTGCTTGGAGCCGATTTTTTGTCAGCCGATCCTCCAAGTTCTCTAAATTATTTAAGTCTTCTTATAGATATGATCAATCTAACGTAGGTTAGCAAAAGATAGTCGATGAATACAATAGTTAAGCCCTAATCCCAATCTCTTTAATCATACCAAACACAAAATCCAATCCATGACACGGGTGAAATCCACTTAAAACTCACACAAAAGTGTTTAGCTACACAAATCCATAGGGAAAGCAAAAAAATAAGTCTATTACAACCCCAAATAGAGAAGCCATCCAAAAACTAAATAAAATTCTTCCCTTTATAATTGGGTCAACCATGAAAACGTCAAAAAGGTCCAAAACTTGATGGGCAAACATCGATTTCTGAGTTGGAATCTTTCCTTCACTCCAATTGAAATCAATTCCACGTAGTAAATGCAAAAATCTTATAAATATAAGCTCTCAAGAGTGAAATAACTAAGAGAGAGAATGATTTGTTGTAAGGAATGAATACATACGTAAAACTCGAGGTTTAAATGTATTGATAGAGTTAGGGTTAAGTGTTAGTAAGAGTGTATTTTGTTTTTGCCAAAAAATCCTCTTTTTCCCGCTGGAATCTGCGCGATGGTGGGTTCCTAAAGGAAAGTGGCGACCAATAGAAACACTGGAGTGTGGCTTTTTGTAGTCCCAGGAGGGCGTCTGGTTGTCTTTGGTATCCGCCCAGAACATGGTCTGAGAGCTTCTTCTGGTTGATGACGGGCATCGGCTTGGCTTGGCTTGGCAGGCACCAGAGTCTCCCTTGGCAAGTTACTGATGGTATGTGGTGTGCGCCAAAATCACTTTGGAGAGCTTCTGATGATCGGCGACGGGCATCGTGCTCATCGTGGCGGGTGCCAAAATTACTCTAAAGAGCTTATGATGGTCTGTGGTGGGCATCAAGCTCATCATGGCAACCGCCAAAATTAGTATGGATAATGCATCCTGATCGGTGCCAAAATTACATAGTAGAGTTTCTAATGGTCGGTGGCAGGCGTCAAGCTCATCATTGCGAGCCCCATAGTCTCTCTTGGGCATTGGCAAGTTACTAATTGTATGTAGCGGGCGCCAACTCCATGGAGGTGGGTACCAGACTCTCTGTAGCTCCTATTGCCTTCCTTGGCCATTTCTTTCTCATTTTCATCCTTTTTTTCATCCCTTTTTGCACCAATTGTCTCTCGGGCTCCTAAAAACACAGTTAAAGGAAAAATAAGTAAAACAAACCCAAAAGAACAATAATTACTAGAAAAATAAACGAAAGATAGGTTAAAAGAACTTGATTAATTGGTATAAAACTAATTTATCAGCTATCCCAAGGATGTTTGCTACTGCCATCAATCCAACTTTAATGTGGGAACAAGGTGATTGGAGCAGGCTATGGAGGCATTGTTTCTATTCATGGGATTATGTGTCTTTAGAAAGATTTCTGTGTGTATTGGAGATTATTGATGCCCCTATCCCAGAACAACGGGACACCTGGAGGTGGTCTTTGGCGGAAAATGATTCATTCTCAACTAAGTCGGCCTATAGAGTTATCTCATCTATCTGTAGGCTGTAAAGAGCTATGGGAAGGGAATATCATTTTTTTTTGGAGATTTGGAAAAGGAATATCTTATTGAAGTTTGGAGCTGAGGTGCGCCCCTGCGACTAAGTGCTTCTGTAATAGTTAACGCCAAAACAAGGTGTCATTCACCTACTAAAGGCATTTTGTCTAGTCCTACTTGCATGATATGTGTTCTTTGTCAAAACAATTTTGAGATGGAATACCACCTATTTATTTCCTGTCAAATGGCATTTCTTATCTGGTCGGAGTGCTACAAATGGTTTGGTCTCCACTATGTTGGTCCCGACAATCTAAGAGCTCACTTGTGCCAACACATGGGGCTAATGCGAAATATGTCACTGAAGGAGGGTGGCATGGGCTATGGCATTGCACGATGTGGAATATAAGGAGGTCAAGGTACTGCGTGAGCTTTGAGGATTCAAATTTCTCGGTTGCTAATACATTTTGGAGAATAAAATGCATGTGGTTGGATTGGTTGAAACCTTATGTTGGTGTATATAAAGGATTAAGATTTAATGATTAGATTAGACAGTCATCTCTTTGCATGGGATTACTTTTTAATCGAGGAGAGAGGCTATGCCTAACTTTGCAAAGCACAACTTATGAATTCTAATGGAGTAGTTTTATCAATAAAAAATATAATTAACGAGGTTCTACTTTCATCAGAGTTTATAGATCCAACCCAAATAATCCGATCACATGCAACCCAAAATTGACCCTACCATACGATTTTCTATACATTCTGTTAAACAGTACAAATCCAAATGAAGAAATGCTTCATTATTTGAGTACTAGAAAAATCACATTGCTGTTAATACCTGTACACAATAATATAACAAAAAAGTGCTTGCTTCTGTTTCATTTTTGTTTATTGGAATGATGCGTACAACTCAGTTTTAGACATGATTGCAGACAAAATGTAGGTGACAGTTGATAGATTGGTGTAATTAGAAATGAGGGAATTAAGGAAAAATTGTAGAAGGAAAGGATTAACCTAATTAATCGTTTCCTTATTCCCTTCTCCTTCCCTAATCTAGATTGGTAATTCCCCTATAAAGCAATGTAAAACAGAGACAAACATATGAATGAAAAACATTCTAAAAAGCTATTCTTCCGCCAAACGTTCAGGGTATAAGAGCCCATGGTTGAATTCTAAAACAACCTTAGTGGTTCATCATCTATCATATTGCACACCGGCGACAATAGTGGGGAGAAATCACCAGAAAACACGGTGCTTCTCAACCCACCGAAACACAGTGAATCCAAATCACAACCCAATACGAATCAATGCTCAAACAGCTGAATCCACCAAATCAAGGGGTGGTTGTGAGCACCACACTCAACCATACCAACTATGCCTAATGGTTCCGATTGATCAAAGTAGCCATTTGTGGTCGGGGTTGTCTGCCATACCTCACCGAAGTTCCTCCATCCCCGACAGAGATCCACTCTTACCACAATGGGAACAAGTGGATCTCAGCATTATTTCTTGGCTACACACACAATGGATAACGACCTCATGATGCATTATGTTGAATACTCCGCAGCAAAAACAATCTGAGATGCACTGGAGTGATGGGTTACAAATCTACGATTTGTCCATTCAAGCAACCAAATAGAGCCAAGGAACGGGAATCCTAGAAGATCTATACAGCAATTTGCAGCGATTTGGCACGACATAGATCATTGACTGCCACATGAAATGTGAATCGGACATAGCGGTCTTCAGCCGCCTGAAGTAGGAAACCCGACCATTCGAATTCCTTGCCAAAATCAACGATGAATACGACGCAGTTAGATGGGACTTACTAAAGGAGAAGTCATTATCTTCAGTAGAGGCAGCATATGCTGTTGTCCGCTGAGAAGCAGCTAGGGTCAAGATCCTCAACCCTAGACCTCACGGCGATGCTACATCATCAGGTACTATAGGGGGGTTTCGATGAAGAACTGGTCGGATCAGACATGTAATGTTCACAAATCTTTATCCCGGTCAGCGAAGATAGATTAATTGAAACTATACTTCCGCAATTGTGAAAGAAATGTGCATAACATCGAGGGTTGCTTTAAACAAATTGGGTATCCTGACTGGTGGTTCGACGCAAATTGAAAGAAGTGGGAGCGGAACAGCTGTCGCCACAACAGGCAACACATAGGTCACCCGTTTTGGCAGTGGATCACCAGGAATCGGAGCTATTTCAGTCACGTCTAAGGAGAAACATCGAGTGGCAGAAGGGCAAACCCTAGATGGAGAACGAGGTAACGGATTTGGGGAAAACAAATTGTCCCCAAATCCCTTTTATATGATTAGTAGTTTAGACCCCGAGAGTTCTAATATTTCATATGAATCCCCAGTGAATTACTGTAATGCAGAGGCGCCCTAGTTTCTTCTGAAATCTTATATACATTCCCATAGAAAACAGAATCCCCCCAAAAGGCCCTAATTTTTCAAAAATCTGAATACACCACAGACTTTCCTAAAAACTCAAAAACACCCCTAGAATTCTTTAAAACCCCAAAATAGCCCACAACTTCATACAAAATTCAAAAAAAAGCACCCCTGAATTCGGTCCTACCCGAGAACAACCCCAAAAATTACTTAATTTGCCCCGAAAAATCTCAACCCTAATCTAAACAAACTTAAGGCATATTCTGCTCAATGGTCCATTAAAAAATGTGCTAAGTGGACATTTGATGTGGTCCTACATAAACAATGACTTATGACCTAGCAAATTTTTTTCTCGACACTCATCACGACAAAATCATATACAAACCGTCAATGGGGGTTTATCTCCAGTTCAGGGAGCTGGCTCTATTGCTATATCACCACTTTACAGATTTCAAATTGCTTATATGTGCCAGATTTATCATGCAAGCTCCTACCCATTAACCATGCAGCACAGGAGCTCAATTGTGTGGTTCTAATATTTTCTCATTTTTGTCTCTTACAGGATATCCGAACGAAGGAGATCATTGGGCGTGCCACTAAACGGGGAGGGCTCTATTATGTTGATGACGTTGTCTGTTCTTGTACTGCTCTCTCAGCTAAAGGTACAGGGGATCGACAAGTTTGGCTCTGGCATCATCGTTTGGGGCACCCATTAGTAGGGTATCTCAAGATACTATTCCATCAATTATTTCAAAAATCCAGTGATTTTATCTGTGATACTTGTGTTTTGGCTAAACATCATAGACATTCATTTTCTTTGAGTACCATTTCTCATTAATTCATTCAAATGTTTGGGAACCTGCCCCGAGTACTAGTCTTGCTGGATTTAAATATTTTGTCCTTTTCATTGATGATTGCACTTGCATGACATGGATATATTTTTGAAAAATAAATCGGAGATCACCCATAAGTTTTCTGAGTTTTTGCATTACCAAACCCAGTTTCAAAAAACTATTCATATCCTTCGATCAGATAATGAGGGGAATTTGTCAACTCTCAAATGCAAACCTTTTTTAAAGAGCGGGGTTTGACTCACCAAACTTCATGTCCTCACACTCAACAACAAAATGGGGTAGCAGAGAGAAAAAATAGACTACTTCTGGAAATTACACGAGCACTGCTTATAGAATCCCTTTGGGCTGATGCGGTGACTACTGCAACATATCTTGTTAATCGCCTTCCTACCAAAGCTCTTGACCTTAGAACACCCCTCCAAACATTATGTGACCTCACTCATGTACCATCCACCCTGACGCTCCAACCCCGAGTCTTTGGGTGTATTGTCTTTGTTCATGTACCAAAAGTGGATCGGACAAAATTTGCCAAGTGTGTTGTCAAGTGTATATTTGTGGGGTATGGACCACACCAGAAGTGGTATCGATGTTATCATCCTCTTACTCAACGCATTTATACTACCATGGACTGTGACTTCGTCGAGACTAAGTATTATTATACAGCCAAATCTGGTGACCAAGGGAAGACTCATACTAATACTATTCATGCTCACCCGGATTGGCTGACTATGGATATGCCCATCAATGGAACCTCAGAGGAAATGCCCCTACTCCTCTCTGTTCAAATAGCTCACGAGCTCCGTGAATCCTCGTCTAGAGACCTGGAGGTAAGTATACCCGATCATGATGACTCATAGTTTACTATTGACCATGGTTGTCTCGATGATATTTCAGTCTAGGATATAGGTGAGGAACAAACGGCGGAACAAAGCCCGGTGTAATATACCTTACCAAAATGGAGCAATCAAGGTGTTCCTCCAAAAAGATACAGTCCAGACCAAAGCTCATAGACATCCATATCCACTAGCTGAGATGATCAGGGGGAGCATAACTGAAGGACAAAGGCATATACTGTTGCAGCATACTCCGAAAAGATTACTAAGACAGTACACGAAGTCCAGCATAGTAAGATGCGGTGACAAGCAATACAGACTAGGATGGACGCTTTAATGAAGAATAATACGTGGGACCCGTGTGAACTGCTGAGAGGGAAGAAACCAGTGGGTTGTCGATGGGTATTCACTATGGAACACAAAGTAGATGGAACAGTGAAAAAATACAAAGCACGACTGGTAGCAAAAGGCTATACCCAGAACTATGGGAATGATTATGTAGAAACATTTTCATCGGTGGCAAAGATTGACACGATTCGGGTACTTTTCTCCATAGCAGCCAATCTTGAATGGTCATTACATCAGTTTGATGTTAAAAATGTCTCTACATAACGATCTAAAAGAGGAAGTTTATATGGAAGCTCCACTGGTATTTCTCTGATCAGTTTCACCAAGGACAGGTCTGTAGATTGAGAAAGGCATTATATGGTTTAAAGCAATCACCTTGTGCGTGGTTCGGAAGATTTACCATGGCCATGAAACAGTACGAGTACAGTAAGAGAATTCAGATCACACATTGCTTCTAAAAAGAAAAGGGGATCTGGTCACGTGTCTGATCATCTATGTGGATGACACGATTATTACTGAGAGTGATGCTATTGAAATAGAAGAGTTGAAAGGAAAATTATTCCAAGAATTTGAAATGAAGGACTTGAGAAACTAAAGTATTTTGTAGGGATCAAAGTCTTAAGATCCATAGAAGGTATTTTTATTTCTCAGAAAAATACATATTGGATCTCTTGGCTGAAACTGGGCTTCTGGACTGCAAACCGGTTGATACACCAATGATGGCAAGTCAAAAGTTAAAAATTGACGAGAAACAAAACTAGCAGATCGGGAATAATACCAAAGACTGGTGGGAAAGTTGATCTACTTATCCCATACCCAACCAGATATAGCTTATGCAGTTGGGGTGATTAGACAGTTTATGCAAAAACCACAAGTTGATCATTTGGAAGCAGCTATACGAGTGGTTCGATATCGCAAAGGGTCTCCAGGAAATGAGTTGTGTTTCGAAAAAATAGCCACCTGGAAATTCAAGGGTACACAGATGCTGATAGGGCAAGGAACCCAAATGACAGAAGGTCGACCTAAGGGTACTTTACTTTAGTAGGAGGTAACCTCATAACTTGAAGAGCAAGAAGCAGAATATGGTAGCTCTCTCAAGTGTTGAGGCTGAATTCAGAGATATTTCAAGAGAACTAGCTGAAATATTGTGGGTACAAAAGTTGATGGCTGAGATAGGATATCCAGTGGAGACCACGTGTCCACTAAGATGTGACAATCAGGCTGCGGGTCATATCTCAGAAAACTTGGTTTAACATGATCGAACCAAATATACAGAAGTAGATTATCATTTCATAAAAAAAACACTAAAAGAATGAATCATTAGCTTACCATATATGTGAGAGCAGAAGACCTACGTTCCTACGTGTATTGAGCAACTTAAGTATTGAATACACTACAATTCAACTTGAAGGTAAGTAATAGATTGGTGTAATTGGGGAAGGAGAGAATTAAGGAAAAATTATAAAAGATTCCCTTCTCCTTCCCTAGTCTAGATTGGTAATTCCCTTATAAAGCAATGTAAAACAGAGAAAAACCAATTCTGAAAAACTATTCGCCCGCCAAACTTTCAACAGTAATATAATGGATAACGAAGAGGAATGAATCTACAATATGCTATGCAACTGAAAGGATCAAATTCATACTAGTTTTTTGCATATTCAACTTCATTGCGCTTGCGTTTGTTAGGCTTGGAAAAGATCCACATCCGAGCCCAAGGTTTCTTGTTCTTCACTGGCTGCAACAACTTCGAGTCCTTGTTCCCGACAAGATCAGACATGTACTGAACAACAGCCTAGAGATGCAGAAAAAAAAGCACATTTAGGATCAACAACATTTCAACAAAAAGTCTACAAAAGACCAAAGGATTGAGCTGCATCACCTGAGCTCCTTTCACAACTACAGCTCTTGGTGGAACCAGGACAGGATTTCCCTCAAGATTCAATACGCGCAGATTCACGAGTAGTTCAAAAGAATCAGGAAGGGTCCTAATCTGATTGTTATGACACAACAACTCCTCCAGCATCTCAAGGTTCCCGATGGACCGGGGCAGAGCTTGCAAGTCTGCGAAATTATTGCTTATATCCATCTTCACAAGTTTTGTAGCAAAACACAAGCTCTCAGGGACAGATTCAAGCTCATTGAAACTAAAATCAAGCTGCCTCAAGTTTGCCAATGATACCATAGTGGTGGGTAGTTGTCTGATGTTATTGTAACGAACCGTAAGAATCTCTAGAGATTCAAGTTTTCCCACTGCCTCAGGAAGTGCTTTGAGATGATTGTAATCTGCGTGAAGCTCCTTAAGTGAAGCACATCGACCAATGGAATGAGGGATTTCCTCCAGATCATTAGTTTCTACGTTCAATCTCTCGAGGCTTATAAGAGATCCAATTGTTTCTGGAAGCAATGTTAGTCCAATTGAGCTCATATCAAGATCCACAAGATGAACTAACTTACCAATGGTTGGAGGCAAGATGGTAAGCTCGTCTCCTCTGAGATTGAGATGAGTTACCAATCGATTCAGGAAGTTCACTAATTCTGTTTCCATGTAAATCCAATGTCTGTAAGGAGAAAAGTCCACCAAAGGAATTTGGCAACATCACAATCCTTTTCTGTGATAAGTCCAACGTGATCAAACTGTAGAGCTTCCCTATTGAATCAGGAAGCAACTCAATTTAATCTGATAATTTAGCTGAAGAAGAAGCTCACGCGATCCTTTCTTTGCCAATACTTCGATGCAATGAGCAAACATGATTAAACTTAATTTCTCTTCATCTCCAACTGCAAAACACAAATTTCCAACATCAAGTTAAACATGACAGAAGTTGAATCCTAACAGATCAACGGGTATAGTTGTTAACATAGTGAAGTCTCAATTCCTACATCCTTCAGCAAACAAAATCTGTCAGGTAAAACAGTTAAGATACAGTAGAACGATCAATCCAGCAAATAATTCCTCACTCACCAGAAGCAGCAGTTTGTTCAAGGGTGGAATCCAATTCGGATCGAACACCAACATCAATTCCATCCACATGAAAATATCTCTTGGTCTTCTTCAAGAACATGTCATCCTTTACCTGCAAAAGCTTCGGCCCCTTCACACGTTCCTTCTCATTATAGATACTTGATGACAATGAAGATTCCATGCTTGTGGTTACAGTGGAACTCCCATTGCTAGCTGTATAAGAACCAGAAATCGGCAGGGATGAAACACTCGTGTTCGTTAACCCGGAATCTCGAGAGCCCAATTGAGACTGTATAAATTCCGAAGCTCTCTGGATCAAATCATCGATCACTGAGTGTAACCCTTCAAGATCCGCTAGTTTCTGAGCCTCCCTCTTTTGCTCCTGCCCCTGAAAATGTATAGCATCCCTCTGCATCTCTTGTAAGACTGTGAATAACTCCTCAGGTACACCTTTCCCTTTTCTCTGCTTATGTATTCCCTCCAGTCTCAATTGAACTTTCCTCTCCACGTTCTCGACAAAACCTCTCGCTGCCCCTATCTCCTCGACGCCGGGCCGAGCCGGCAATGATCTGTGGATTCTCATTATCTCTTCCACCGCGTCGTCCATCGACATCGCCGACGTCTCCATCACTTCCTCTTCCTCGAGTTTTGTTCGTTTCTGCCACGTAATAATAACAACATATCAGAAAAAACAAAATTGACGACTAATGCGAGCACGCGGGACTTGCCCATGCCCACAGAAAACGGAATTACGCATCATCTTGTTGCCGATCACCCAAAACAATTATCGGATTTGGCCTTCTACGAAACAAAATTGCAAATATAAGAATTAGAAGATGAAATCCAACTCACATAGCTGAATCTGAACCAACTGTATCACGAAATCTGAGGAATCTCCATGCAGGCTTTTGTTTGTATATACTCGTAATCCCTGCAGGCTGCAGCTGTCAATTTGCGAGCCAGTAAAGGTGAAGGACAAACTCGAGTGGATAATTGAGACGTTATTTCCGTTTCCAGCTTGTTGTGATGGGCCCTTCCTCCCCCTGTTCACGATTTACTGGGTCATGGTGCATTTTCGCAGCAGTAAAAACTGGTTTGTTTGTTTTTTTCCATTTGATCCCCCTCAACCTCAACTGTACAAAATCCAGGAAGCATTCCGTTTCGATACCTCCCTGTTACCGCGAGAGAGAATATAAGATGCAATGCAATGCAATCCTCAATTCCTCTTGCCCCAACGGTTACCCCGATACTCGGAATGCCAGGGCTTGCCTAGGCACCCGGGATCGAGACCCAGCGGGGACC
>JAOWBN010215281.1:0-13609 GCA_028565015.1 Pinguicula moranensis
CAACATGGTAAATACATGTGGCCTCATCCTCAAATTTTCATAACATCGCCGCTCATTATCATTGCCCAACAAGTTCAGCAAGTTGTCCCATCCACTGTAAGGTCTGGTGTGAGAAGGTTTTCGTGTCAGAGTTCGCTGAAAATAATCAGCAACTACTGCAGCAACTACCTCACTTTCTTCATATTCGGCCTCAGTATCACTGCTTCTGTTGTTAGATGCCGATGCCATTATGGTAATAAGTTCCTAATTGCAACTCTTCACAATATGCAATGTGATAGGTTGTTTTCATACAGCTTACGAGGTTCAGCCTGTGTTGTTACCCAAGGCGCTCACTGCAACGAAACGGGTCAGATTGCTCGATATGCCAAATGAAAACCAACAAACATGAAATTCATGTGTAAAACAAATAAGGAATCAGCAAACCAGAATTATATCTATGACAAAACTGTAATTCAATTCTCATATGGCCAAAAAAATAGCAAACCCAAAACAAAGAACTAGCAACCTCAAAAAATAATTAGTTACAAACAAGTAGCAACCTCCAAAAAACAAAACAAGTAATCAACTAGCAGTCATAAAAATCAAATGGACCAGATTTGATTACCAAATAAATAACAATCACACGAACTTTCTACGAGCGTCAAGTTTGCATTTTTCAACCTCTTTGCAAATTTGACCAAAGCAATCATAAAAAAGTTAATAAGCTAGAAGAAAGGTGTACTTCAGAGAACCCACAGTTAACCTTTCCTGGAGTAATGGTTCTAGGATTAGCAACCAAAAGAAGTGGTGGCATTTATGTCGAGCACCATTCCTCCTACAATTACTGGTACTGCTTCAGTATCCAGAACTTGATCCAATTCAGTCACCATCTGAAATCAATCCGGAAAACTTATATGTATGCAAATTAAAAAGAAAACAAAGGGCACAGACTTGCAAATTTGCGAAATCCAATCTAAGGGAACTAATAGGAAAAACAGTTTGAATACTTCACCTGCACCGTGGCTTCACTTCACCATGGACGTGAGGAGGAGGACCAATTCTTTACCGGCATCTCTATCATTTTGGTTTGCATTTCTTGATGTCGGGTCAGCTCACCTGCATCGAGTGAAACTTCACCTGCACCGTGGCTTCACTTCACGATTGGTCGATTTTTTAGCTGCTGCCTTTCATAAGAGGCGGTGCCCTCCATACACATTCTGGCACCGGATTATGCACTGTGGATTTAGGGTGTAGAGCACGGGTCATCAGTACTCACCCTGGAACAAGACATAGTGAAGACGACGAAATTGAAGCTACTCGGTTTCCCCTTTTCTTCACTGGTATGTCTTCCTTCCGGTCACGGGCTGCAGCCTAAAGAACGGACGTCGCCGCACTGTGCACTTGTGTCTGGGTTTCTCAGAGCGAAAACAGCCGGGACATTCCACCAATAATGGAGGTGAAGACATCGAAGAGAGAAGTTGTCCAATAATGGAGGTGAAGGGCAGTTTGGTAATTTCGTACTTCTGCCCTTAATTTACATAATTTCTTTTTAAAAGTTTGTTTTTGAGAAGTTAATTTGTATGACTTGCGCAAAATGCTCGAAATTAAAATAAATAGAAGAAGTAGTAGAAGAAGTAGAAGAAGTAGAAGAAGCTGCGCGCAAAACAAGGCCTTATATGTTGACTCCATATTATTGTTCAGAGCAAAAGAATGATGCCACCAAAACTACTTCGACGAAGGAGGTCGAGAAACCTGTTTCATCTCTTCATGGACGAAAGTGTTTTACGTAGATTTTCTTTTATTACAAAAATTGTTGCCAATTTTGTAACTTGTTTAACAAAATTGTGATGTAGAAAATAAGGATGTAATTCTGTCATCACCACCATATCCGCCACCAACGGTGGTCCATGGCTGGAACAAAATGTCGTCACTATAACAGTGGCGGTGGTGACGGCGGATTTTTTTGCGTTTAAGTTTTTGTTTATTTTTATTTTTTCTCTAATTAATTGATGATAAATTATAATTAGATAATTATAATTAGACTAGGAATTAAATTTAATTAATTAATTTCTTGTTAATGAATTTGGTAATTTAGTTAAATATTTTTGATAAACGAACTCCTAATTTAGTTCAATTATAATTAAAATCTAATTATAATTTTATCTAATTTATTTAATTATTAGATAAACTAGTAATTAAATTGCATTATCAAAAAATTTCTTAATTATTGGTTTCATTAGTCATAATTAATTAGTCAATGATACATTAAGGACTAAAATAATCATATTTTTGGTAATGGATTAATTTTAGTCATTTATTATTATAATTAATCGACGATAATTTTAGTTGTTACCCATTTTGATAATGGATTAATTAGTCATAATTAGTCAATGATAAGCATAAGCTTTGGGTTATGAGTGCGTAAAATATTTTCAAGATCTAAGGATCTTGTACCACTCGAGAACAAGGATCTCATCCTTCTGCAACCAATAAATCCTACAACAAGAACAATGAGTAAGTTCGAATAACTTACTTGGGTAAGGGAGTCTCTTTGTTCCAAGAACACTATTTTTTTTTAAATTTGATTTCTTTTTTTTGGGCCAAAATAAATCAAAATATTTTTATTTAAGATAGTGGTGGTTCCACTACTACTACGGTTTTAGTGGTAATAGTACCATTTTGGAGCCATCTGTGGTAATCTTTACAAAAAGGTTCTAAAAAAAAGGGAGTAAGGTAACAACAATTCTCGACCTACAACATATTAGCAACGATCAAACCCCAGAAATATTTCAGCACAAACTCAGGAAGCAATCCCGACATCCGGCCCCTCAGGTATGAGTTCTAGAACCAGATCCGGGAATTGATCTACCAATTCAGCAACTATGGGCCCCCATCTGAAGTTCATACCTACAAATTTGGAGAGAAAAATTTTGTGCCTACAAATCCGAACAAAAATGAAAGGATATGGGGAAGAAAAAATAGCTTCTTCACGGAAAAGGGAAGTCCTCTCCACTATTTTCTATTCGAACAAATTTATACTATATATATTTTTGGCGCAAAAATTACGTTCCCAAGTTGAACGCAAAAAAGGATGTTCACGCTCTTACACTGAACTATCGTCCAAAATGACGTTCACGCTCTAATGATGAACCATAAAAAAAAATATTCACGCTTTTATGCTGAACCATCATGAAAAAGACTCTCACGAAGCGCACAAAAAAAACGATGTTCCATGAATGCAACCTGCCAATCTGGATGCTTTCTGAAATCGAGATCATCAACAAATGAAAGTCGATAAAAGGTGAATCGAACTCACTCTTATTTGCTCTAATATTTCTCATTTTTCAGCAGGAGTCATCAAAGATTGGAGAAAAAAAATTATCTACTCCTACATCTCGGGGCTAAAAGCTCATAAATACTATTCTAACATCTCAAGGCTAAAAGTCCATCAAATATGCAAATCAAGCCCAAAAATCAATTGGCGGCCCAAGTTTTGAAGCTAGCTACACAACCCACCTAGCCCGGTCGGGCCCATGATCAAATCATAGCAGCTGGCCGAAAGCTCTACGAATCTAGGCCCAATTACACTTTTATCCTATCAACTAACAATCAAAAAATAGATGATGCATTAGCCAAGAAGCTTATCACATTCGAGTATATCAGTAGACATTCTGTAAACAATGGAAGGATATGATCCCTACTACTCTGACCTGTGTCCCAAAAAGTCAGAATTGGTGGCCTATAGAAATCTGACCAAGCAAAGTATCTTGAATGAAGAAACAAATGAAAAGATAGACTACATTTTCCTAAACAACATCGAATCATGTACTTTTTTTCAATCACTAGAATTTTTTTCCACCGAGTTTTTCTAGTAAGGTTTAACGAGGCGTGATGAGATGAATAAAGTGTTATGCAATGGATCTATGGGCGAAGGCAGTTTCACTCAAGTACATGGGATTTCGTAAGAACATGTTGACAAACTTCTGGAAACTCAAGCAAATGAAAAGCATATATCCTAATGAAATCACAAAAACGCCCACCAGAAAGGTCTCAATTGGAGGGTAAAAAATCGAAAAAAGCACACAGTCGAATTCTTTTTTCAGAAATTGACCAAGGACAGAGGGTAAATGGCATAGCCCAATTTATCCCAACCTATCAACTATCAGCCCGACCCGCTCCTACAAACCCACCACAAAAAGAGATGTCAATAAAGAAAATCCATTTAATTACATGGAAGAAAGAGGTGTCAACACCTAAATTCATCCTATCACAAAAGATGGACAAGTGTAAGGGACAAGTGTCCAACCACGTGAGAGGTGTCATCCTCCAAAAGGATCTTCCATAAGGCTGCCAAGTGTTAGGTTTAAGGTGTAAGGTACAAGTGTCACAAAGAAGCCCTATGAATAGGAAGGCCAACATGTGAAGAAAGATAGAAAATGGATGTACTGAAAACCTTTTGCCAGATTGTGAAGAATTCAAGTTGCAATAAGTTTATTCCCATATTTGAGGAATTCAACCCTCACAAATTTTTGTCCATTTTTCTTCAACTTATTCTGCACAAAATTCAGAAAATAATATATAATCAATTATCAAAGTAATTGAATCCAACCATATCGTTTTGAGTAACGGATGGCAGTGGCAGTGGCAGCGGCAGCGGAGGAGGAGGAGGCCGCTACACAATCTGTTACCATAACAGCGACTATAGTGTAGTGGATAGCGGTTATCCGCTATCGCAACCACCGTTAGACAACCGTAGCTGCAGGGGAGGAAGTATAAAAACAAATGGAGGGGAATTTTTTTGAAAAACATAATAATAAAATAATATTTTAAAAAAAATCATTAAAAATAATAGAAACATTATTTTTTGAGTATTGAGTGGAGGCCGCCCCACCACTTGGAGTATCTTCTCCCTTGACTATATTGCAACTATTATTCCATAGAAGACAAGTGATGCCGGAGCATACGAAGATGTAGTGCACACGGACGAGGAGGAGGTGCATCTCTTGGACAACATGCAACAAGATTTGGCCTATCATGACACAAGGGATAAAATGAAGGCCAGGAAGTCACCAAGGCATGGAAAAGGCCTAGCGTTGGCATAGCACGCGGGCACGACGCATGCTTGGAGCGGGTGTGTTGCAGGCATGATGAATGCCCGGCACAGTCGTATCATTGGCATGGGCACAACATTGGCAAAGGCATAGCACGACACAATACATGTTTGGCGCAGCAACATGCAACACTAAGACTCTTCTGCACATTATTGTTTTTTGTCATGTATTTCCTTGTTTTTTGGAGTTGGATATATTTGTTTTAGAGTCAAAGATTATCTCGGATTGTTATTGTCCGAGAAAAGTGTTAAGTTGACCTTATCTTGTTGGCTAACAAGTAGTGTCCTAGACGGATTAGGTGTCTTAGTAGCTTTAGAAGTCTTGTCGTCCTTTTTTTTTTTTTTTTTTTTTTTTTTTTTTTTTTTATAAAAGCCCGACTTTGTGACCTTTACAGAAAAACTTGGTTTTGAGTAAGAAAAAGGCCCTTTTGGAGTCATGAAAATCTCTTCCAAGACTCCAAGCTAAAATCCGCACAAACGCTCATCTTTGAGCAAACCTCCCCACGTCCCTAACAATACTATTTTTAGGGCTAAACCATGCAATCCACGTGCCAGTCTGACAGTGGCCATACCAAGACGCCCACCGATATGAAGCAAGGCATGAGGTTGCCTCAAAACAATGAAAGCACTCCATTTATAAAGTGTTATCCTTGCGGCGAGGCCAACCAAAAGGCCTTCGAGTGTCGAAAAGCCACGAGCATAGGTGGGAAGAAATTGATGAGCAATGACCGCGGGCGTTGCGGAGTGTGACGAGCAATCATCCGATAGCAATAGGGGCATGCGTTGTGATGGGCGTGAGAGCCTTGTGATGCAAAAAAGCCTTCTATCCCCCAAGGACATTGCAAAGGAAGACTAGCTTCGAATGAACATATTCCACACGATGCACCATTGGTGGCAAGGTGTGCCGCGTGATTGTAGATAGCGACAATTATGAGAACATTGTGGCCAAAGAAGACGTGCACAAGCTTGGCTTAAATAGTGAGTGACACCTGTATCCTTACCAGTTGTCCAGGCTAAACAAGGATAATAAAGTCACGGTGAAAGAGCGATGCCTGATGTCATTCTTGGTCAATTATAGGTGCTTCGATAATGTGTGGCACAACGATATGCCAATAGACGCATGCCAACTTTTGGTAGGCAGGCTTTGGCAGTATGACCGAGAGGTCTTGCACAATAGGAGACAAAATACCTACTCATTCCGTGTCGAGCGCAAAAAGATGGTGTTGCTACTCCGCCGAGAAAGGCCACTCCGGCCCCAACGCCCGAGTTCATCAACCTCCTTTAGGCCAACAGGTTTCTCAAGGAAGTAAAAGCTGAAGGCATAATCTCGGCCTTAATCCCACGCAGGGGTCAAGCGGTCGATGATGAGACCAACCACGCGATAGGAGAGGAAACGCTTCCGTTGGACGTACATGATGTGCAACACTAGATCAATCTCTTGCCTCGCTAGCTTATCGCCTCAGCCCACGGGAGGCAAAGAAGTTGAAGAAACAAGTAGAGGAGCGACTTGAGTGTGGACACATCCGTGAGTGCATGAAACCATGCGCAGTACTAGCCTTGCTTGTGCTTAAGAAGGATGAATCATGGTGAATGTACATCGATAGCAAGGCGATCAACTGCATCACAGTGATGTATAAATTCCCTATACCTCACATTGACGACATGCTCGATCAATTGGCAGGATTGAAGGTCTTCTCGAAGATAAACCTTAAGAGTGGCTACCATCATATTCGCATCAAGCCAGGAGATGAGTGGAAGACAATATTCAAGACAGAACATGTTTTGTACGAGTGGATGGTGATGTCCTTTGGCCTATCCAATGCCCCGCACACTTTCATGTACTTTATGCATGAAGTACTCTAGTCGTTCATGTGAAAGTTGTCATCGTCTATTTCAATGACATACTTGTTTACAAACCCAACCTAGAGGTTCATATTGATCACCCCAAAGAAGTCTTTGAAGTACTAGCCAAAGAGTCCTTGTTCGTGAATCAAAAGAAATGTGTCTTTCAACTACTTCTGTGATCTTCTTAGGATTCATCATATCCACACAAGGAGTGCGCGTAGACCCAGCTAAGGTTGAGACGATCGTCGAGTGGCCATGACCAAAAAATATCTATGATGTGCGAACTTTCATGGGTTGATATCCTTCTATTGGCGGTTTGTTGAGGACTTCAGCGTAGTGACCATGCCCATCACGGACCGCCTGATGAGCCGAGAGTTCCAATGGATGGACAAGGCTGAAGCAAGCTTCCAACTCTGGAAAAGGAAGATGATTGAGGCCCCTGTCTTGGCCTTGCCAAACTTTGGTAAAGTATTTGAGGTACACTATGATGCATCAGGCATGGGAGTCGGCAGAGTATTGATCCAGGATGGCCGGCCCATCACGTTCTTTAGCGAAAAGGACTTAGGCACGGTGAAGAACTACTCAACCCATGATTTGAAGTTTCTTGCAATCATGCAAACATTGAAGCACTGGCGACATTACCTGATCCAAAGAGACTTCATACTCTCCACAGACCACGAAGCATTCAAGTACCTCAATGGGTAGCATAAGCTCAACCGTAGGCATGCCAAGTGGGTTGCCTATCTCCATGAGTACACCTTTTTGTTGTGGTACAAGGTAGAAAATCTTAACTGAGTAGGGAATGAGATGAACTGAAAAAGTATCCTACTGGCGATGTTACAGGCTGAAGTGGCAGGTTTTGACACATTCAAAGGCTTGTACAAGGCCAATCCCTATTTTGGAAAGGCATTCCGGGAGGTAGTAAATGAGATGTCTTGTGAGTATGTGCTGGTGGATGGATTTCTATTTTAGGTCCTTTAATTGTGTGTGCTCGAGTGCTCGTGCCGAAGATGCATCTTGGACAAGCTCCACAACGAATGCCACTTTGGCTGAGACAAGGCACTAGCCCTGGTCATAGCCTAGTATTATTGGCCTAAGTTGGCAAATGATATAGGCAAGAAGGTGGGGACGTGCTATGTGTGCCAGTGCGCCAAGGGCATGTTGAGCAATGCGGGTCTCTACATGCGTTTTCCCATACCAAAGGAATCATGGAAAGATGTGTCAATGGACTTTATCATAGGCTTGTCATGCACCCAGAGGAGAGTGGATTCATTCTTCGTGGTGGTAGACCAATTCTCTAAGATGGCGCACTTCGTACTGTGTCTAACATTCATGAATGCCATGCTTGCACACCTATACTTCAAGGAGATTGCTCGGCTACATGGCATTACAAAATCCATCACCTTGGATCCAGACCCCAAGTTTTTAAGCCCCTTTTGGAAGAGCCTATGGGAAAAGATGGAACCAACCTGAATTGCAATAGCGCCTATCATCCGCAAATGGACAGCCAAACCGAGGATGTCAATCGAAGACTCAAAAAATTGTTGTGGTGTTTGGTGGGTGCCAAGCCAGGGCAATGGGGCATTGCACTACCTCATGTGGAGTGTTCCTACAACCACTCCAAGAGTAGGAACACGGGGTTAAGCCCCTTAGAAGTTTTTTATGAACGAAACCCCACAGGCGTGCTTGATCTAGCGCTTGTCCCGCAAGTTGGATTCCCTAAAACCAAAGCAAACGAGATGACCAAGCATCTTCGGGCAATACATGAGCAGGAGAAGCTAAAGATTGACACGAGCAACAAGAAGTACAAGGAGTAAGGAGATAACTCGAAAAGACAGATACTCTTTGAAGTAGGCGATCAAATATGGGCAATGCTCAGGCAAGACAAGGCCTGTTTGAGCGAGAGCCACAAGCTGAGCGACCGAAAGATAGGGTGGTGCAATGTGATCAAGAAGATCAATGCCTACGCTTACTGTTTGCGCCTACCAAGCAGAACAAATACTCCAGATGTTTTCAATTTCAAGTAATTAACCCCGTGCTACTCGAACTTGAGGTTGAGTTCTTTTCAACCCTAGAAGTTTGATGCATAAGCATCCAAATATGCCACGCACATGGACGAGGATGAGGCACAACTCTCAGATGACACACAACAAGACTTGGCCTATCATGACCTAAGGGATAAAATGAAGGTTAGGAAGTCACTAAGGCATGGCACGGGCATAGTGTGTGGGCACGACACATGCCTAGCACTGGTGGGTCGCAGGCATGGCAAATGCCCAACACAGGTGTATCGCTGGCACAGGCGCAACATCGGCATAGGTGTAGCGTGGAACCACATATATTTGGCGCAGCAGCGTGCGACCCTATAACTGTTCCGCACATTATTATTTTTGGTCGTATATTTCCTTGTTTTTTGGAGCTGGATAGATGTTTTTAGAGTCAAAGATTATCTCGAATTGTTATTGTCCGAGAAAAGTCTTAAGTTGCCTTATCTTGTCAGCCAACAAGTAGTGTCCTAGACGGAATAGGTGTCTTAGTAGCTTTAGGAGTCTTGTCGTGTCTTTTCCTATAAAAGCTCGACTTTGTGAGCTTTATAGAACAACTTGGTTTTGAGAAAGAAAAAGTCTCTTGTTGGAGTCGCAAAAATCTCTTCCAAGAACTCTGATCTAAAATTCGCACGAACGTTCATCTTTGAGCAAGCCTCCCCATGCCCCTGGAAATACTATTTTTCTAGCCCGACGTCAACAAGCATATGGAAAGATTTCCAAAAATCACTTCTTTGTTTCACATTAATGCTCTTCATTTGAGGTCAGTAAACGTGCAGGTTGGGCTAACTCGACCCATTTTGTCTAGCCTGTTGAGCTAGATTTTTCAGCATGGCCTGCCCATTTATTGTATATGTGTCGGGTTGGGTTGGCTCATTTATAAAATGGGCTGTGCCAGCCAAGCATGATAAAATTTTGGGTCAGGGCTTGTTTATTATTTATTAGTTTTTTTATTGTTTAAAAATATATTAAAAATATAAATTTCTTAGCCCAAATGCCTAAAAATGGCATTGTGGAGGAAACATTTAGGGAGGAATGCTAATTTATAAGTATCAATGAGTTTACAAGTTTTGTATGCAATCAATGTGGGAAAAATGCCTCTCCTTTTATATTTTAATTAATATAATGTATTTATATTATATATCATCATACTTACATCATGAGTCATTATGGCTTGGTAGTTAAGGAAGTAATTTATAATATTCTTAGGTGTGAAGGTTGTAGGTTCAAATCTTGTATGTAAGTGAATATTATATATATATATATAGAGAGAGAGAGAGAGATGATTTTTAACTTTAAAAAATAATACAATGGGCCATCCTAGGCCAGCCCATTGGGCTCAGAATTATGAGTTGACCTGATCCATTAATGTATGTGTTGGGCCAATAGGCCAGGATGACCATTAACTATTTTTAAGCAGGGCAAATGGGCAGGACCAATTCAGCGTAGCCAATTTGCCTACCTCTATTCTTCATATATACAAATTTTGTCCAATATGGCACGTAGTATGCACATGATAGATCATAACTTGGGAGAGTTGGTAGATGAAAATAGAATCACATTGTCAACACATGAGCCTCACTTTTCCAAAGGTCGTCTCTATGCATCAAGCAAGGCGGATTAGTATGTGTTACCTCGGGCTATAGTTCGGGGTAATTTTTGAAGGAAAACAAATTATGCAGTTAATATTTTGAATTTGCAGGATTTGAGTTGGAGAATAATTAATTTGAGAGCTTTGAGAAGAAAAGAATGAAGAAGACGACCAACATAATTAGGGATGACAATCTTGTTGGGTGGGCCTTTGACTAGTGATGTTTGGCAAAAAAATTGGTCCCGTGTCCCGCCGTGCATAGAGCGGTCTGCCCCATCCCACCACGTTGCATTGTTGTTTTATTTTATTTATATTTTTTACTTAAGGGGACGGAGTAGGGCGGGTCATGTGACTAGGGATGGAAATTTCACTCAGCTCCGCTTTGTAACCTCATCCCACATTATTATATCAAAAAAATATCTCATCATTCTCAGTCCACACCACATGACAAAAAACTTCTGGATCCAATTCAAAAACTAACCGATTAGGGTCCATTTTGTAGCGGAATGACAATAATCTCGACTAAAGGATAACTGTCGCTCCTATCGTATTAATAAATGTACAACGTGTTTGCTAAACACCTTCTTGCGATGATTTAGATTACTGGGAAAAGTTGGAATGCATTTGGTGATGTTGGTTAAACGTGGTATAACTTCTTCACGTTATTTATTAACCGATTGATATACAAAAATAACCCTTTATTGTCATATTTGCAAGTGCACAAAGTCGAACAAGTAATAGAGTGATGAAAATGAGTGTCAAACCACGGGGATTGTAGAAGATAAGCACCAAGTTTATTGAACTCGAATGCAATTTGAATGAACAACTGATAACATTAATTCCTACACTAAAAACAGTGATATAAATGTATCCATGCCAAGTATTCTTTTGGTATTTTCAATTTATTAGGAACAAATTAAAGGATATTTTCTCTTGGAGAAAGATCTAAGGCAATCAGGGAGTTATTGTTTTAGTTCGACTGTTAGATGTGAAGCTTAGTTGTCCACCGGATTTCTGTCTTCAAATATTAATTTCTCTAGAGTAATAGCTCATCTTATGTTGTATGTAGGCACTCATCTCTTGAATGCTATGCCTAAGCATACCAAAAATTGCTAACTTACAAAATCCTCTTTTAGTGAGTCTACACTCATCTTTTGAATCTTGTGCGGCCTACTAAGAATATTTAACCTCATGAAATTTGCATACGGTGACACCTTTCCCATTGACTCTCATCTCTTGAATCTTGTATTCGTGATACTTGGTGTTTGTTTTACCATTTTTAGTTAAGTTCTCATCTCTCAAATCTCGAACGAAGCCTGTGTACTAACACATGGTCGTCAATCACATGTTAGTTAATAATGACGTACTTCAACATCTTATTTAACAATTAAACGTTCAAAACAACTCTCCGAAAATACACAAAGAGCTACATCACGCCTTAGAATATGGATTTAGCTCCTGTGCGATGCACAAGTTTCACAAAGATAGACAAGTATGGAGTTCATAGTTAAGAATACCCCATTAGTCGAATAGTGGAGTCGCAATAGCTCCTCCCTTCTTCTTCTCAAAAGTTCTCGAGTGTCTTCTCTTTTTTTGGTCCAAACTCTCCTCCTTGTTCTGCTCCAACCCGTCGCTCCTTCCAAGATGTCTCGAATGGATCAAGTCTTTTTTTGTTGTTGTTGTGACAGTCGTTGGCTTCCAAGAGAAGCTATTGGATAGATACTTTCACTTAAGTAAGGGTAGACTTGTCCATCCATTACTTCAATTACTTCATGATCCGCCAAAATATGAGGTGGTATTCCGGCTGGAGTTACGACCTATAGGATTTGGGGCTATGACCTTGCGATTGTTGTCATTTATCCTCTATTTTCGTCTTTGTGTGACCAATTCATTAAAATCTTGCAAAACAAGAGAAAAAGATATATGAAATGCACTTTTATCTGTTGAGGATTTGCGAGATTTAAGCATAAAAGTCAGTTATAAATTGGCACAAAACCCACTCATCATACATGATAGAACAGGGGGCATTTCAGTTACCGTCCGATCAAACCATAAATTAAGGGTCATGATTAGATTACTTAATAGAGGGTATTTCATTTATTTCTCAATTGGACTTAATAGAGGACAGTTTGGTAACTTCACAAATCATCAGGCAGCGAGTGATGCTTGAAACAGACAACTTACAACAATAATCAAATAGTTTCAAGACATCTTCGTTGCACCTTGCGTCTTATACCTCGCCGTCCATGCAATCATCAAATCATACTTGAACAGTGTGATGAGCTTCTTTAATAGGTCTGGCTCAAAATAGCACCTCACCATTTGGATCCCCAGCCTTGCTGACCAAAAAATCTGATAATTCTTGGTATTTATGTGTAGACTATCGCTCCCTCAACGCCATCATGGTCAAGCATTAATTCTCTATTCCAGTAGTTGAGGAGTTGATGGAGGAATCGGGTGGCGCAAATTACTTCACTAAATTAGACCTTTGGGCAAAGTACCTCTAGATTTGCTTGGCAGAGTCCGCAATTCCAATGGCGGTATTTCAGACCCAGCACGAGCACTTTGAGTACCTCGTGATGCCCATTAAGGTTGACCAATTTGCCAACCACATTCAAGCATTGATGAACGAGGTTTTTAAACCTTATCTCCACCAGTTCATTTTGGTATTTTTGTTGATGTTCTTGATTACAATAGAACATGGTCCGAGCATCTTGAACACCTCCAAGTGGCATTCCAGGTTCTGTAGCAAAATCGGTTGTTGGCCAAACAGTCCAAATACCCATTTGCCGTGGAGCGAGTAATATACCTTGTGTAAGATCTCCGAAAGCTATATTACGTGTTATGATGCAAAATTTGTGCAAAAGCGTAAACATAAGTGTGTGTTAAGCATACATAAAAAAATTTCAGAGATCTTTTGACAAAGGATCTTTGCTAATTTACACAACTTGATGGTACAAGAAAGAAGGAATTGGAATACCTCTTGTAGAATCACTAATTCTTGCAAGAAAGCTCCTTCCTTTGAGGTGTTCAAATGTC
>JAOWBN010215292.1:3394-13609 GCA_028565015.1 Pinguicula moranensis
CAATCCCGAGGGGTTGTTGCACACACTACCTTAAAAGAACCAAGGCCAGTGGTTCTATTCTTTGAAGAATTGTAGGAAAATTCAGCTTGAGCAAAGGCCATGTCTGATTGTTTCATCTTTGATCCGGCTAGGTATCTCAACAAATTCCCTAAACTTCGATTGACTACTTCAATTTTACCATCGGTTTGGAGATGATAGGCCCTACTGAATTGTAGTTTAGTGTCCATCTTCCCCCACAAGCTCCTCCAAAACAAGTTCACAAACTTGGTGTCTCGATTCAAAGTGATGGACCTAGGCACTCCATGGAGCCATGCAACGTCCGTGAAGTAGAGATGTGCAATCCTCACGGCATCCATTATTTTTCAGCACGCCACAATGTATGCCATCTAGGATAATCGGTCAACCACCATATGGATAGAATCCATACCCCCCTTTGCGTCCGTGGAAGACCCAAGACAAAGTCCATCATCACATCATGCCACGGTGTCTTGGCTGTAGGCAATGGTGTGTAGAGGCCGACATTGGTGAGGTTTCCCTTGGCTCTTTGACAAATCCCACACTTCCTCACCTTCTTGACAACATCAGTAACCATTTTCGCTCAATAGTACTTGGATGACACCATGGCCATGGTCTTGTCTTGGCCAAAATGGCCCTCATTGTAGAGCTCATCCACTAACTTTTGCCTCCATGAGCAATCTGGTACACAAAGTTGTAGGCCACGGAAAAGGTAGCCATATTGCACCAAATAGTCTCGAGAATGCTCGTGCAAGGCCTAATCAATTGTTCTTCCAAATGATGGATCATCCTTGTACAACCTTTGAAAGAGTCAAAGCCAACAACCTCAGTACGCTGGTAGAGAGAAGTGCCTCCTTCGGCTCAATGCGTCCGCTACATTGTTGAGGCTTCCAGCTTGGTATCTTGAGGAGAATGTGTACTCCTATAGGTAGGCTCTCTACTTGGCATGCCAACAATTCAACTTATTCTGACCATTGATGAATTTAAGGGTCTCATGATCCGTGAAGAGTACAAACTCCTTTTGGATCAAGTAGTGTTTCCAATGCTTCAAAGATTGGACAATGGCGTAGAACTCCAAGTTATATGTGGAGTAGTTCTTCTTGGCACCGGTTAGCTTCCCACTGAAGAAGGCAATAGGCCTACCATCTTGACTGAGCACTCCACCTATCCCCATGCCGAATGCATTACAATTTACCTCAAAGACTTTGTCAAAATCTGACAAGGACAAGATAGGGGCCACGGCCATCTTGTGCTTCACTAGCTTGAAGCTCCCCTCGGCCGCATCTGTCCATACAAACTCATGGCCCTTGATGCACTCCGTGACAGGTGTGGTCACCGTGGTGAAATCTTTGACGAAGCTAGAGTAGAATGAGGCTAGACCATGAAAGCTCCACACATCATTGATAGTTGTTGGTCTAGGCCAACTCACAATGGCCTAAACCTTGTATGGATCAGTGTGTACTCCTTCGGTTTGTCACCACAAAGCCTAAGAAGGACACTGAAGCGGTGGCAATGGCATACTTCTTCTCATTCACGAACAATATCTTCGCTCTCAAGGCCTTAAAACCCACTTAAGGTAACCATAGTGCTCCTCAAGATTAGGGTTGTGGATCAAGATGTCATTGAAGTAGACCACTACAAATTCCCCATGAATGGCTTCAGCACTTGATGCATAAACCTCATAAACATGCTCGGGGCATTTGGGAGGCCGAATGACATCACTAACCACTCAAATAACCCATATGTGGTCTTGAAGGCCATCTTCCATTCATCTCTGGGGTTGACTCGAATTTGATGGTAGCCAGTCTTCAAATCTATCTTTGAAAAGACCTTGGATCCAGCAAGTTGATCCAACATGTCATCAAGATGAAGTATAGGGTACCTATACTTGACCGTGATGCAATTGATGACTCTTGGCTTTCAACATACATGCGCCATGTGTTGTCCTTCTCTGGCACTAGCAAGGCTGGAACCGCGCATGGACTCATGCTCTCCTCGATGTATCCTTGTTTAAGTAGCTCCTCTACTTGTCTTCTCAACTCTTCATCCTCCTTGGGACTCATTCGGTAGGCTAGCCAATTCGGGAGGCTTGATCCCGAGACTAGATCAATATGGTATTGGACGTCCCTCAATGGCAAAAATCCTTTTGGTAGCTCCTCGGACATCAAGTCATTGAATTCGTACAAAAAATCTTAAACCTCAAGAGGAAGAAGAGTGCCTTTTTCTATTTATTTTTTACCCTTAGGCAATGAGGCAAACACAACTTTCTCCTCCTTGACTTCTTCAAGGAAACGTTTCATGGACAAAAAGCCAATGCACTTCTTGACTGTTGGTGGTGTTGGCTCCTCTCGTCATGGGGTAGAACCACCTTCTTCCCTTTAACGCCTATGGAATAAATGTTCTTGCGTCCATCATGTCTCACTCCCCAATCATATTGTCATGGTTAACCAAAAGCGGATGACAAACGTCCATGATCACCACATCACAACACAACGTGTCATAGTACCTTTTGCCAATGGAGAAGGATGCAAGCACCGGCAATTCATCGTGATTTCGCTGCCTTTGTTGAGCCAACAAGGTGTAAGGATTGGGATGATGCTCGGTCTTTAGATCGAGCTAGTGGACAGCCTCTTTGCCCACCACATTCTCACAACTCCCACAATCAACAATCATCTTGCATACCTTGCCTACAATGGTGCAAGTGGTGCTAAAAATATTGGTCCTCAACCAATTTTCACTCGCCTCATCCTTGGGGCTCAAGAGGCTCTTTCTCATGACCAAGTTATCTCGGCCATCACCTTGAAAGATGTTGTGTCATCATCCTCATCATACATTAGATTATCTAATCCACAGTAGCCCGGGCGATCCTCAATCATCAAGTTCTTTTTATAGATAAGTCGAATTTCATTAAGAATAAAATAATAATGTACAACAGAGAAATAAAATAGAATACAATCAAATACCCTATGGTCCCTAGAAGGTAGCAACTAGCTAGTCTCTCTGTGTTTGAGCTGAGTAACCTGCTTTTTCTTCATACCCCCCCCCCCCCTTCAGATAGGACATTCACACAACATTTATTACATCTAATCTTCCACCTACTTTCTACCCACTTTTTCATACATTTATAACAGAATTGTAATATTGAATAAACATCAAATAGTGAAATAAGTGGACTTTTTTCCCCTCTTCATCCTTATATTGAAAAGGTGACTAATTTATTTTTCCAATAGGTGAATTATTTTTTAATAAAAATTCTGAAATGACTTATTTTTTTAGTCGATTTATAACGTGGGTATTTAAGTAATTTAAACAAACTCATAAAATGGTAATTTAAGGTAAAATCATAATTTAGATAGCAATCTCATCCCATCTTCTATCTCATATTTTATCGCACGACACAAGGAAAGAAAAATTGTAATTTAAGTATGAGTGGTATTTTGGTAATTTAAGTATGAGGGATATTTTGGTAATTTATGCACTTCAATCTCATCTTCAATGTAACAAAACAAACTCGTAAACTGAGATAAGATGAGATGGGATGAGGTTGCTCCCCATCTTATAGCAATCTCAGTTATTGCATGTTGCAAGTAAACAATGCCTAATTCAATCCTCTCATTACAAAAAGTCGATTCTCTCTCGACACATACGGTGATTCTCGCACACATACACACACACACACTTCACCACCGCCATAGGCTCCCTCCGATGGAGGCACTGGAGGAACCGCCTCCTATACACAGTGAAGCAACACAGAAGGCCTTGTTAGAGGTCTCATATCCACCGACCATCGCTATTACTAAGGAACAGCCAGAATTCCCGGAGATTACGGTCATCGGGAAGACCAGCGAGTCTTCAAAAGAAGGACAGAAGAGAGTGGAAGCTCCCAAAATTCAAAAAGAAAATCAAACGAATAACGCCAACCGACTAAAATGGAAGAACTGGATAGATCCGGAGATAGCTAAGAAGGATGGCGTGACGTACTACTTTACAAATTTTTCGAAGACATGGTCGGAAACAGAAATGAACCTTGCTTTCAGCCAGCTAGGGAGCGTGCAAAACGTCGTTGTTCCGAGGAAATTAGATAAGCAGGGAAACAATTTTGGGTTTGTGAAATTCAATTCAGTCGACAGGATCGGTACTCTAGTGAGGGCGCTTAATTCTGTACAAATAGGTGAGCAAACTTTACGCGCTAATGTTGTAAGATATGCGAAGCCAGGGGGACCGATTACCAAAAACAGGGAAGGTCGCTGACGCGTCAACACGGCCGTGACGACGAAACCAATGCCCGTAGTTCAGGAATTTAATTTCAACCCGGCCGAGGACGAAATTGAATGGTTAAAAGATTGCTTGGTAGCATCTCTACAGGGGGTAGCGAAGGAACAAGCCCTGCGGGAGATTAGGAGCCGGATAGGGCTGCAAATGGTACAATTGTACCTCATTACAGGGCACAGGTTCTGATCCAAACAGATTCGTCGGAGCAGAAAGCTACCTTACTCACGTCGGATAATGAATTGGAAAAAGCGGGAATTTTTGAAATTCGGCAATGGTCGCCTTATGCAGCAGCACACCCACATGATAAATGGATTACACTTTTGGGGGTTCCGGTCGAATGCTGGTCTAGAAGGTTTTTCACGGAGATTGTTGAACAATTTGGGCAATTCCTTCAAATTAAGGAGTGCAAGCCGAATGCCAGAGACTATATTTCGGTTAGACTGAAAGTTAGAAAAAGAGATCTGGCGAGCCCTGTGCCATGGTTTAATGTGAATGTAAAAGGACAAAAATATTACATTCAGGTAAGAGAAGAGCCAAATCAATGGCAAAAGATGACTGGATTAATGATGGCAACACCGCAGCCGGCGCCGGTGGGTTTGGATAAATTAGCCTGGCCGGAGCTGAACCTGGAGGAAAACAAAAAAGAGCCGTTGAAAGAACATACAAAAATGGGGATGACTCGTGATTTGAGAGATACAGTCAGGAATTCAGATGGTACAGCCCCAGTGATAGATGTCACCATTATACTGGATAAAGGTAAGTCAATTCTGAATGAACAGGAAGAAAATTTATTATTGATAGATAACAGACAATTAGGACCTGTGGATCAACACAATATGATACATTAATCTCCGAAAATTACTGAGGGTCACGAGGAAGAGGTCTGCCTGTTTATTCCTAGCCAATCAAGAATGTAAACGTTGATGGTTGAAGCAGAACACTCATGTGCAATTAGAGATGACATACCGGCACCAAAGTCACGTGCCATTATTGACCAGGCAGAGAAGGGGACGAATACACCATTAATGGATTAGCTAGATTGTACATCTGATGTAGGGGAGATCTGTGCGGAGAATACACCAAAAATCAATAGAAGACAGGTAAGAACAAAAAGAAAGGAAGGAACACAACACAAAAGAGTGATGTCCGTGGGATAGAAGCGCACCATGCGGTGGCAGATCAACGGATTACGGAGGAGGAAAATAAGGCATGGGAAACTGATCTCCTAGACTATGACAAGGCAAAAAGCCCAGGTAAACTTTGGGATCCAGAAGAGGAATCAGAGGACAGTGAGAGGGCGAAATCTGCGGATGGGGTAGATGGCTCACTACAGTGTAGAAGTCAAAAGGCATACAATTCAGACCCTTAGCAACAAACCTCAAGGGGTTATAAAGGATCAATCAAGGCACAACGGAAGTCGACGCGGACTGCGACCCAACAGAAACACAAATACAAATAGGGGTTCGCCTCTGTTACCAGAAAAAAAAGGAAGAAAATTGTAACACAAAGGGCCTATCAACAAAAAAATATTTTGGAACTGTAGAGGTGTCACGCGAATCAAAAGATACCTATATCAATGGGTCATGAGATCGGGCGTTAGCTTGCTGGCAATAGCGGAACCTTTTATTCCCAAAGCAAGATTACAATGGTTGGGACATGCTACAAATCTACATCACAGTGTCTCAAATGAAATGGACAATGACAAAATCTGGGTTCTATGCAAAGAAGCCAACGAATTTGAAGTGGTGTATAAGCATGAACAAGCCATTACGGGAGTCTGGCGACAAGGGGGGCGTAGATAGTTGTCTCATTTGTATATGGGAAGTGTCAGTATGTTCAGAGGAGAATTTTATGACAGCATCTTCGAGACATCCAACCTACAAACATGCCATGGATTGTAGTAGGGGATTTTAATGTGATACGATCCAACAGTGAAAGAATAGAAGGTGCACAAAGACCACTAAGGCCAAGGAGGGATTTTAATGAATGTATTTCAGACTGCTCATTGGTGGAATTAAAGACGAATGGACACCTGTGGACATGGTGCAATGGGCAGACAAGGAATAGAAGATCATGGGTTAAGCTTGACAGGGTACTGGTAAATGGTGATTTGCTAAGATGGAATACGAAATGTTCATACTCTCTTTTGAAAAGGCATTCATCTGACCATTGTCCGATTATAATCAATCTGGATGACAAAATGGAACTGTATGGAATCAGGCAATTCAGATATTTGAATATGTGGAGCTCACATGAATCCTTTCTTCCATTGTTTAAGGAGACCTGGCAATCAGTACAGGGGGCTTCAGGATTCCGGACCCTTGGTCAGCGTCTGAAATGTATGAGAAATGTGCTCAGAACATGGAATAAGGAGATTTTTGGAAGGGTGGATGAGCAAATCAATAGATTAACAGAAAAATTGGATCAACTTGAACAAAGCCTCCAAAACCATATATCGGAACAAGTGGAGGAAGAATACCTATCCACAGCTGCAGAATTACAAGAATGGGAGACAAAAGAAATGCAACGACTTGAATAACTTGCAAGAAAAGAATGGCTGAAGCACGGAGATAAGAACACAACAGTGTTCCACGATTATTTCAGAATTCAGTAGAATAAGAAAAATATTACAGAGATGAAAATGCAGGATGGCAGCTGTTTAAAGGGGATCAAAGAAATACATGAAGTTGTTGTTAGATATTTCACATATTTCTTTGGGAATCCACGACAAGTGGTTCATCCAGACCTTGATGAGTTGTTTGACCAAAAGCTTACAGACCTAGACAATGCATATATATGTGTAGTACCTTCTGTCCAAGAAGTGCGGGATGCTTTGTGGTCCATCCCCAGCTCGAGTGCCCCATGGCTAGACCGATTTGGTGCTGATTTCTTCAAGGTATCTTGGCAAATCAGAGGAGGGGAAATGGTTGGTGCCACAAGGGAATTCTTTGCTGGAAAGCCACTACCTAGGATGTTCGCCTCAAATTCTATTACACTCCTTGCTAAGGTAGAAAAACCATACAGTTTTACTAAATTCAGACCCATAAGCTTATGTACGGTTGTGTACAAAGTGATCGCAAAAATGTTGGTCAAACGGCTGAGTTCTCACATGACCAAACTAGTGGCTGAAGAACAGGCGAGATTCATACCACGGCGAATCATCTTTGATAATATTTTTCTGGCTCAGGAGTTAGTACACTCGTTACACAAGAAAACCAAGGGGGTAATGTGGTTTGGAAACTTGACATGGAAAAGGCGCATGACAAAGTCAATTGGGGATTTCTTAAGGATGTTATGAAGGCCAAGGGCTTATCTGCTATTGTATGTGACTTACTGATGAAGTGCGTTAGAGGACAATGGTATTCAGTGAACATGAATGGTGTTGGAATGGGATTCTTTCAGGCTGCACACGGACTCAGACAAGGGGACCCTATCTCCCCTTATTTGTTCATTCTTATGCAGGACACACTTTCCAGATTAATTCATAAGGGCCATCTGGTTGGGGCAATAAGAAAGTATCACCATCCTATAGGAGCTCCACTCATCTCTCACCTGACATATGCGGATGATGTCCTATTATTCACTAGTGGTGACAAGAAGACCGTTAGATCCATGACTCAGATTCTCAAGGAATACTCCTCTTGGTCTGGACAAACAATATGTACTATGAAATATGCCCTTGCTCAAAGCATATAACGAATCAAAGGAGGCACGAGCTACTTAGGATTACAGTATTTAAGAAACGTAACATGCCAATGACATACTTGGGGGCGCCCATCAACCCTGGAAAACTCACTAGACAGATGATAGAACCACTTATTGGGAAGGTTGGGAAGAAACTGGCAGGATGGAAGGGTCGGTTACTCTCACAAGGAGGGCGGCTTAGATTGATCAAACATGTCCTAACGAGCCTGCCAATGCACTTGATTGCAGTAATGAATCTGCCGATTTACACATTAAACGAACTTAGGAAGCTATTTGCTAATTTTTTTGGGGGAGAAGTGAATGGTAGGAGGAAGTTACATTGGAAAAATTGGACCCGAATTTGTAGACCTACAGGAGAAGGAGGCCTAGGGGTTATGGACATTGCATGTATTCAAAAGGCCATGGCTATCAAACTTTGTTACAAACTGATGACCGAAGACAATTTATGGGCCAGATTCTTCAAGGCTAAATATAACAGAAGGGAGCACTTAATGGAGAGAAAAATCAGAATGCATGATTCCAGATTCTAGAAGTATGCTATGCTTAGGCGAGATGAAGTTGTGGAGAACATCAAGATTATCTTAAAGAAGGGAAACTCTTCATTTTGGTTCGACAAATGGCTTGCCTCTGGGATGCTGTCGGTCAAAATTCAGGATGTAATTAATAAGGGTGCACTTGTACAAGATTATGTAAATGAGGGACAATGGAAAGTGGAGGCTCTAGAACAAATTGTTGGGACTGATCTGGTAAGAGAAATACAAGGGTATAAGCCTCCAACCGAACCAAGTATGAAGGACAAAATCATATGGACACCAACAAAGGATGGAGATTTTTCATTGAAAACAGCTTGGGAGCTTGTGAGGGGGAGGGCAGAAACAGGTTCTGCGGATATGTTCATTTGGAACAAAGCTCTGCCGATGAAAATGATTCTTCTGACATGGAAAGTATGGACTCAAAGTTTACCTACAGATGGTGAAAAGAGGAGTGGTGATTGCTTCAGTCTGTCATTGTTGTGATCCCAGGCAGGTGGAAACATTAGACCATATCCTTTCTAGGAGTAGGACAACCAATGCTTTATGGCAAAGAGCGAATGCAATTATGGGGAGATCACAACATCCTGGATCTTGGAAATGCAGACTTCTGCAGTGGATTGCTTTGAGAAACAAAACAGGTTTAAAAGGACTAATTGATTCTATTTTTCCTGCCATTATAACATGGGTGTTATGGTGTTACAGATGCAAAGCAAGATTTGAAGGGAGCCAAAGATCAATAGAGACGTTGTGGAGAGAGGTACACAAACTGATTTGTGACATTAATACAGCAGCTAACATCTCCTTAAAAATGCAGGTAAATGACAGAGACTTATTGAGACAATTAAACATCACAGTCCGCTGGAAGGTGAAAGAGCAAGCTAAAATCATACACTGGATCAAACCACCAGTAGAATGGCTCAAATTCAATTTTGATGGCAGCTCTTTGGGGAATCCCGGTCCCTCGGGAGGTGGAGGAATAACAAGGAACAACAGCGGAGACTATCTTGCAACTTTTGCAAAATCATTTACGGTAGGATCCAACAACACAGCCGAATTGCAAGCTGCTACGGAGGGTTTAAAAATATGTAAGGCAGCGGGTTGGTATAACATCATATTGGAGTCAGACTCTCTTATGTTGGTGGGATGGATTTTAAACCTGACATGCAGACTGTGGTACCTCTGGGACTACTGGGAAGAATTTAAGGTTGCAGCAGACGGTATCAACCTTCTTGTGTGCCATCAATATAGGGAAGGTAACCAAATAGCTGATCTACTAGCCAAAATGGGGGCAACTGGAAGCAGCATAATCTACTGGAATAATAGCCAATTACCTAAGAAGGCAAAAGGAATGCTCCGGTTAGATCAATGGAACATGCCAAATCTGCGATTTTGATCACTTGTAATAGATGAAGACTTTTTAGGCACTTTGCCAATTGTAATGGGTTCCCTCTCATAAATGGGGTGATCAGATTTATATAATGTTTCTAATTTAAAAAAAATTGCCTAATTCTTTATTATAAATAAAACATAAACCTTCCCAAAAATAAATTCATCAATTAAATTATGGGCTGCTTTTAATCAACAGGTCTCAGCACAAATTGGGGGCCCGTTTAACCTGCAGAACAACGATTACTTAAAGTGAGGTTTCTGGATCAGCGAGTAAAGTTTAACACGCTTTCGTCTTCTTGCG
>JAOWBN010215303.1:0-13608 GCA_028565015.1 Pinguicula moranensis
AACTTGCCTAATATTTAGACTTAATCGTCGTATTTGAATATGGGTTTTAGTGCAATGGATCCCTCTAGGGATATGTCGTATGTATTGAATGCCATGACTTTCTTGCTATTCGTAAGTGTCGTCGTGGAAGATTTAACTGCTATCATATCCTTATCAGAACAAGAGACAAATAGATCCGCCCGTTTGCTTAAACGTAAGCGCAAATGTGATAAGTTGGAACCTCCTAAATACCTTGTACTTGACAAGATTTCTGAGCGCTTGGCCTTCCTGAAGTGAATTACGCAAGATACAAACAGAGAGTGTTTCAAAAATCTACGGATGTGTAACAAAGTGTTCTCTGAGTTGTGCAAAGTGTTTAAACAAGACTGTGGGTTACGTGACGACATGTACGTGTCCGTAGCTGATAATGTAGCTATTTTTCTACGTACACTTGCCTACCACCAGAAAAATAGAATTCTGCAATCTAACTTCCAGCGTAGTGGGTAAACGATCAACGTAGTATTCCGTCAGGTCCAACAGGCTGTGCTTAAACTGCGTGGCAGACTATTAATCCATCCCATTCCAGTTGACGCGACGAATACCAACAAGAGGTGGAAATGCTTTCAGGTAATTTATTTTATGCAACATTATAGTTTACATTTTAGATACTTTACTGATGAACGTGCATACTTCAAACAGGGATGCGTTGGAGCATTAGACAGCACATATGTTCCTGTTCACGTTAAAGCAGAAGATCAAGCAAAGTATCGGACCAGAAAAGGCCACCTAACTACAAATGTGCTCGGAGTTTGCGACACTCAAGGAAGGTTTGTATACATGCTCGTAGGCTGGGAGGGATCGGCTGCAGATGGTCGTGTTTTGCGGGATGCACTAGCTCGTATAAATGGATTGGTGGTCCAGAATGGTAACTGTCTTTCACACATTACGAATTTCGGAAATGTATTCATTTGAATAAATAGTCCACTTCTTTCTGTTGTTTCCAGGTACGTATTATTTGTGTGATAGTGGATACGCGAATTGTAACGGTTTCCTAACGTCGTATCGATAGACGAGGTATCACCTTCAGGAGTGGGGTGGTGCTAACCGTAGACCACTAAACTATAATGAACTATTTAATCTACAACATGCCGCCGCACGGGATGTCATAGAGAGAGCGTTCAGGATTTTGAAGAAACGTTTTGCGGTGCTACAGAGCCCATCGTTTTATCCCATCAACACCCAGTGTTATATTATTCTTGCATGTGGTTTACTACACAACTTTGTCATGAACGTAACACCGTTAGATCCTCTATTAGATCCTGCATCTAACCACCTACTCGGTATTGAAGACAATAATTTGGTGAATGACGAGGTCGAGGAGCATATCGAGACAGTTCAAATTTCGCAAGGGTGGAATGAGTTTAGGGACAACCTGGCGCACAAGCTTTGGGATATGCACCACGCAACTGTAGCGAGATGATCATTTTAGAAACAACACATTGTCTTTCACGTTATAAACTATTTTATTCGCAGCTCCAAGCTTTATTGTATGAGTATGATTGGAATAATCGAGTTGTGTTTTAATTAGAGTGCGTGCTTTTACGTTTATTATACTGTGTGCTTTAACCTTTATTATAGTGTGTGCTGTTTACGTTATACACTTAACGTGTCTATTTCTGCACACCATATGCATTACGCTTATATTTGTTATATGAAGCGAACATGGATGCGCAGAGCAAGTGTGGTGATGATATAGAAGTGACATATGAACCGTTTGAAGAGATGACCCAACCTACTCCATCAGCTAGGTCCAGCTTGAAGGCACCGTATAAGCGTCTTGGTAAGAAGATTAAAGTTGAAACATCTCCAGAGCCAGTCAACAGCAAGATTAAAGTTGAAACATCTTCTAGTGTGAGCCGGGTGAACCGCAGGAAAACGAATGGAGAAAAATCAGTTGCCCTTACTCATAGAATTGGAGACCAGATCACAAACATCGAGCAAGTGTACACGAAGGTGGCTAACCTCTTTTCAAAGCATGCGCATATTGTGGAGAAGGAGAGATGAAACTGGAGAAATCGACAAGGCTACTCAATGATCTGAAGGTGTATACCAAAATAAATGGCATGGCTAGAGTTGAACATCTAATTATGAACGAAGGGCAGTATCTCTATTGGTATAGCACAGACAACGATGGGCGCGCAGAATATGTTCGGTTGTTCACAGATGGACAATTCCGGTAGTTGAAAAAATCCTGAACAGGGCAGTCTATTTTGGTTGGGAATGAGGGGCATTATATCTATTTTGGTGCAGGTTGTATGTCGAAAACTAGTTGGCTAACATTATATTTGAATTTCACGTTCTGTAGGTGCCCTATTGTGATGGACATCTTAGTTTCGTACGAATTATAACTGATGGGATTTGTTTGTCCACTAAACTTGTTGGTTTCATTTTGTTTTAGTCTGATGCCAGATTTATTTTTTCTGCTTCTTTTCATATGGAGTCAGGATTTGGTGGTTCATGTTGATTTGGGTGTTGAAGAAAGTTTGTTGGTTGGTTCAGGTGAATGAAGAAAATTTGTCTGTTAATTCCAATGTTAATGCACTTGCAATCTTTATGGTTGCGCCTAGTGGGGGAACACCTGAGCACATGGCTTGTCAAGAGGTCAGGGGTTCGAATCCCAACCCGCTAGGGTCCCCAACGCATTAGGGCCACGCTCCTGGGGGGGATATCCACCTCTCTACCCGAGTTTGGCCCGGTCCATGTATTGTGAGCGCTATGCATAGGACCTCCGGGGATTAGTCGGTTACAACTGTAGTCGGATACTCCACAGTTACCAAAAAAAATCTATCTGATTCCATACTTAGGAAGATTGATGTAGATGATGATCCTATTGCTTTATGGAATAAACTGAATTCTTTATATGCTTCTAAGGCAGCTACAAGTTTGATTAAAATCAAAGGTGCATTATTTGGTTTTAAGATGGTTTCTACAAAATCTGTTGATGAAAATTTAGATGAATTTTTTAAGCTGTCTCAAACCTTAAAATGAACAGATCATGATTTGGATGATGATAGTCTAGCAATGATTTTATTAAATTCAGTCACTGATGATTTTCTTATAGTAAAAAATGTGTTTCAATATGCTGAAATAGTACCTAAACTTGAAACTATAATGACTGGATTAAAAACTAGAGAATATGAATTAAGAAATAATAGGATTTCTTCTAGTGTCTTATTTGCAAATGGAAAGCCAGAATTGAACAATAAAAGTTCGAATAGAGAATTTGGAAAATGAGAAAATAATTGGAATACAAGTTATAAAGGTAATAGTGTAAACAACCAAAATAAAATTAATGTAGCCCCTTGGCATATAAATGAAGAAGAATAAATTTATTGTAGATATTGTAAAAAAATAGGATATATAATTTCAGACTGTCAACAATTAAAAAGGAAAGAAAGGAGGTTAGCATAATCTAATGTTGTAACACTAACTAGAAAATTTAAAGAAAGTGATAGTGAAGTGTTATATGTGTCTTCATTTGTTTCTGATAAAGCTTTGTGTGATGAATGGGTCTTAGATTCAGGGTGCATATTTCATATGTGACCTCACTTAGAATGGTTTGAACAGTTTGATAAATCAATTGGGGTATTGTTTACATGGGAAATCATAATAATACCTGCACTGTAGAGGGAACGAGGATTATCAGACTAAGGGGGTGTTTTGTGCAGCCTTCTTATGCTTATAATTGGCTTTTAAGCATCTTTTTTCAAAAAATGAGGAGTTATTTTTTGAAAAAAAAAGTGCTTATAAGCCAATTATAATTTTAAGAAGGCTGCACAAAATAGGGGCTAAATCTATATGGAAATAAAGAAGTTAAATTGACTAATGTTATATTTGTTCCTTATTTAAAAAGAAACTTAATTTCTCTAGGGTCTTTAGAAGAAATGGGCTGTTCTTTTCATGCAGCAAATGGAATTTTCACTATTTTCAATCTTAACAAACCTATTTTGTCTGCAACTAGGAGAAATAGACTTTATTTTTTAGAAGAAAAATTTATGGAGTATATAAATAATTGTGGGGTAGTATCTGAATTATCTGAAAATTCAAGGTTGTGGCACTTAAGGTTAGGTCATATAAGTATGAAAGGCTTAAAAAATTTACATTCCTTAGGCTCTCTAGAAAAACAAGGAATAACTGATTTAAATTTTTGTGAGGCATGCATATTTGGAAAACAACATAGAATTAAGTTTCCAAAAGGAATACATTTATCAAAGTCTATATTAGAATATGTGCATACTTATTTATGGGGCCTGAACCTGTTCCTACTCATGGTGGTTCTAAATACTTCTTGTCCTTAGTAGATTATTATAGTAGGAAAGCATGGGTGTTTTTATTACGCACTAAAGATGAAGCTTTTATAAAATTTAAAGAGTGGGAAGTATTGATTGAAAATCAAACTGAAAAAAAAAGAATTAAATTTTTGAGAACTGACAATGGCCTAGAATTCTGTAATTTTGCTTTTGATTCCTTATGTTCTGATAATGGCATAACAAGACATAGGATTGTTAGATTTACACCTCAGCAGAACGGTGTAGCTGAACTAATGAATAAGACTTTACTTGATAGAGTTAGATGCTTATTAGTCACTTCGGGTTTGAAAAAACCTTTTTGGAGAGAGGCACTGAGCACGGTTGCATATCTAATTAATAGGAGACCCTCATCTGCCTTAGACTCCAAATACCCAGAACTTGTTCGGTCCGGAAGAGACCAGAATTTGGTTTATTTAAGGATATTTGGGTGTGCAATTTTTGCTCACACTAAGACTGGAAAGTTATATCCTCGATCCCTCAAATGTATTTTCCTTGGGTATCAAGAAGGCACAAAAGGCTTTAGGTTGTGGGATAGAAGTGCCCCTAGTGTAAAAATTATTGTTAGTAGGGATGTTGTGTTCAATGAATCTAATTTTCATTGCTTACCAAAAACTTCTACTGATACATCAATTGAGGTGGAGCCTCGGGAGACTCCTATGCAGGTGGAGTTGACTAGAACCCCAACTAATGAACCTAAAGAAATTCAGGTCTCTTCAGAATCTGATCAGCCTCAAACTGATCATTCCCAACCCTCCACCTCATACAGTGTTGCCCAAAATAAGGGTGTTCGAAATAGAAAAGTCCCTGCTAAATATGTGAATTTTGCTGAACTCATTGATTATGCCTTTGCTGTTAGTGATAATTTGACTGTTTTTAAACTTGAAACTTATAATTCTGCAATCAAATGTGAAGATTATGAAAAATGGAAATATGCCATGATAGAATAAATGAGTTCCCTTAAAAGAAATCAAACCTGGACTTTGGTAACTAGACCTAAAAAGCATAAAGCTATAGGATGCAACTGGATTTATAAGGTAAAATAAGGCATATTACTCTCTGATCAGGTTTGGTTAAAGTTAGGTTAGTAGTTAAGGGTTTTGCACAAAATGAAGGAATAGATTACACAAAAAAAAATCCACGGTTGTAAAATACAAAACTATCAAATTGATGCTTTCATATGTGGTGTGCTTAGATCCTGAACTTAAACAATTGGATGTCAAAACTGTTTTTCTAAACAGGGAACTACAGGAATAAATTTTTGTGAAACAACCCTTAGTTTTTGTGGATCCAACACAACCTGACTCTGTTAACCACAGGTTCACAAGATATTTAAAACTCTAAATCTAAAATCTCAACGCGCATGCAGCGGAACTAAATTGATAGAGTGAACAAAAATTTAAAATAGTGCGCTCACCGCCCTAATTTCGTTAGGGTTTTACGAGATTAACTTATTGTAGCCTTTTTAGAGTTTTCACCAAGTTTTCCAAGAAATGCCTCAGATTCCTTCGGATCTGGGCATCAATGAAATAGATTTGAATGGATCTCCATCGAAACGAGGCTCGGATATCAATGTTATAATTTTGGTCAGAGGTCTATACTCACAAAACATGATTAATACTTCTTGGAATGAAAAATTTGAAAGATAACTAAAATGAAAAAGAAAATGCAAACGATGTAAGTCCAGTGATTCGCCGGAAAATAAATTTTCAACTACGTCCACGTTTAGCTTTGAAATCGGATGCTCGTTGCCTTGTATATATTCCACTAAACAAATATCATCAAATCCATATTACAATACTCAGAACTCTCTCAAACACAAATCCTCAAATCAGATGTCAAACATGGCAGAACAAACTCGCGCGTAGAAACAGTGGCAACAAAAACCAGACGCTTTGATACTTAAGTATCATGTCACCATTTGATCATGGCCATAGGATCTTCTCGATCGGACGGCCTCCACTAATTCTTGATAAGTAAAGATTACAGCTACCGGATGTGTAGCACTATCAACGGTCCAGATCAGCTCCTTGCACTGCTTAATACAAGCCGCAAGTTCAAGTCAGAGGATGGATGACTCTGATCAACTCTCACGCGACGCTCCAACTTTTGAGGCACCACTTCAACTCTCGCCGTTGGATTACTCTGTGCATGGACAACTGTGATGGCATCTTGGGACCAGCCCAAAGCAAGCTAATAATGGCAAATAAGGAATTTTAATCCGCATCTCAAGATGGGATGTAAAATAATGTGATGGATCCACTGTAACCAAGAAGGAGAATCATGAGCCCAGGAGGAGAATGAGGGATGCAGTCTTGCAAAGGTAAATCTGGGATTTTCAAAGGGTGGTTGCCCAACTCTGTTATTCTTTTTTTTCTCAATGATTTCTATCAAAAAATTCCAAACAACAACAACCCTCGATCTTGAAGCTTCTGTTTGCAAGTAGCCTGTTCAGAAGTACCCATCTTCATTCTTCTTCTTATTATTATTTTGACGCTCTCGGAATGCGTGTACGTGTGTTTCCCGCTGAACAGGTGGATCGATGCTCGAGATAATAAATGGGGGCTATGATGATTTGGGTTCTTTCTGGTTCATGATTCAGGCATTTGGACTGACCCACCGGTATCTTGGCGAGGCGACCTGGACACCGACTTCTTATTCCGACGTGAAGCCGGTTTACGCAGCCATGGCGAGGTGGCGCCATTTGCCTATTTTTCAGCATATCAGAGCCTCGGTTTTTATGGATTCTCGATCTTCTTCATGTCTGACCTTGTTGATTTCGTTAATGCAATGGGAAGTTGAGATGTTGAAACCCTAAAATTAATTTCCCACACGCCACAAATAAGCTTTTGGGGCAATTGTTTTGAAGTACACCTTTAAAATTCTTTCGTAGCTAGAAAGGGGGAGGTGATTCTTTAATGTATAGCTTCTCTCTACTTCCGTGTACAAATTGGCAATCTAAATCGGTGTCATGTGACGAATGCCTCACTGAGAATCTGAAAGGGTCCGTTCGATATCCGATCTGAAGGCGGTCAGAAAACGATAACATGTCGTTAACCCACTTTGACCAATGTTTGGTATCCAAAATCTGATTTCCCGTTGCCCGTTGGATAACTCCTCGGGCAGAGTTTGAAGGTGGACAACTGGTGTATTTTCTGTCCACCTTCAGTCGAGGGTTTACGAAAATTGACTTTTGTCCGCCATTGTGAAAAGACCAAAATGACCTTCTTACTCTATCTTATTACCACGGTACCATGTATATAATGTGAGAAAAATCCTTCGATCCTAACTCGTCTTCTCCTTCGTTTCTCTGGACATTGCAGACTCCCTGCGAATCTCAACGGGCAGCGCTGACTCACATGGAGTCAATCTGGAATTCGGTTTCCCACCACACCTTTCATCCCTACAGCATAAGAACTTTGTGCTGACATTCTTTTTCTTTGATTTTTCGTGTATATTCGTGGCTAGGGTTAACATGTTTTGGTCTGATTTTATTTTAGGGTTCCGTTTAAACATACGAGTTGTCTAATTTTCTCTGATGTCGTCGTTCGTGCTGTGATTCTGCGCTGGGTTCATGTTATATTGCTGCTATATCTTAATTTTAGGGTTCGGCTATCTTCAACACTTTTAGGGCGATTGAAGAACCAATTTTAGAACTAGTTTATGAGTGTGCAAGATTAATTTATAACCAATTTTAGAACTGGTTTATGGGTCTGCAACATTTAATTCTGAAGGTTGATGTTGATATTACTTGTGGGTCTGTTTTGTTCAAACGTTGTTTGGTTTCTTGATTTTAAATTGGTCTTTGTGTTGCTGATCACTCTCCACTACGTGGAGAGTTAATCTTCTTCTTAATTTAGGCTAGTTTATGCTTGCTGCAATTATGTGTCTATCAACTTAGTACTAATTTATGCTTGTTGCACAGTGGGTAAGAAGCCATTTTAAGGGATGAAGAACCAATTTTAGAATTAGTTTATGGGTATGTTTATACTGACCGTATGAAACATACATCAAAACTATAACTTTTTATGTGTTTTTTTTGCTTACCGAGCTCGGGTATGTTTATACTTAGTTGTCCAATATTTAAACTTAATCATCGTATTTCGGTTATGAGTTTTAGTGAAATGGATCCCTCTAGGGATATGCCGTATGTAGTGGCTGCCATGAATTTCTTGCTATTCGCATGTGTTGTCGTTAAAGCTTTGCCTGCTATTATATCCTCATCGGATGAAGAGACAGATAGATCCACTCGTTTGCTTAGACGTAAGCGCAGACGTGATAATTTGGAACCTCCAAAATACCTTGTAATTGACAAGATTTCTGAGCGCTTGGCCTTCCTGGAGCGAATTATTCAAGATACAAACAGAGAGTGTTTTAAAAAATCTACGACTGTGTTACAAGGCGTTCTCTGAGTTGTGCAAAGTGCTTAAACGAGATTGTGGGTTACAGGATGACATGTACGTGTCCGTAGCTGAGAATGTCGCTATTTTTTTGCGTACACTTGCACACCACCAAAAAAATAGAATCCTGCAATATGACTTCCAACGTAGTGGCCAAATGATCAGCATAGTATTCCATCAGGTTCTACGGGTTGTGCTTAAACTGCGTACCAGACTATTAGTCCAACCCACTCCTGTTGACGCGACTAATACCGACAAGAGGTGGAACTGCTTATAGGTAATTTATTTTGTGTACAATTATATCTTACATTTTCTATACTTGGCTGATGAATGCGTATACTTCAAACAGGGATGCGTTGGGGCATTAAACAGAACATACGTTCCCGTTCAAGTTGCATCGGAAGATCAAGCAAGGTACCGTACCAGAAAAGGGCATCTAGCTACAAATGTGATTGGCGTTTGCGTGTACTCAAGGCAGGTTTACATACATGCTCGTGGGATGAGAGGGATTGGCTGTCGACGGTCGAGTGTTGCGGGATGGTTTAGCTCGCACAAACGGATTGGTAGTCCAAAATGGTAACTGTCTGCCACATCTTGTGAAATTTGAAAATCATCTTAATTTGAATAAATAGTCAACCACTTTCTGTTGCGTACAGGTACCTATTACTTGTGTGATAGTGGATACGCGAATTGTAACGGTTTTCTAACGCCGTAACGGAAAATGAGGTATCACCTTCAGGAGTGGGGTGGTGCTAACCGTAGACCAACAAACTATAAGGACATGTTTAATCTACGACACGCTGCCGCACGGAATGTCATCGAGAGAGTATTTGGGATTTTGAAGAAACGCTTTGTAGTGCTACGGAGCCCGACGTTATATCCCATCAACACTCAGTGCGACATTATTCTTGCATGTCGTTTGCTACACAACTTTGTCATGTGTGTGACACCATTAGATCCTCTGTTAGATACTGCATCAAACCACCTTCTCGGTCCTCAAGACAACAATGTGGTGAACAACAACGATGAGGAGCATATCGAGACAGTTCAAATTTCTCAAGGGTGGAATGAGTTCAGGGATAACCTAGCGCGCGAGCTTTGGGATAAGCATCTTACAGCTACATCTAGATGATCATTTTATTGTCAAGACATTGTTTTCACAATTTGATGGATTTCAATGATCATTTTAATGAAAAGACATTGCTACGTGTTGACATTAGATTTCATGTTTTATAGTTTATTATATTGTGTGTTTTAATGTTTCGTTATTGTGTGTCCCTCTTTACATCATACGTATTTTGTTATGTTTGTGTTTGTAGCGAACATGGATGCGCAGAGCAAGTGTGGTGATGACATAGAAGTGACATCTGAACCATTTGAAGAGATGACCCAGCCTACTCCGTCAGCTAGGTCTAGCTTGAAGGCACTGTATAAGCGTCCTAGTAAGAAGATTAAGGTTGAGACATCTCCAGAGGCAGTCACCAACAAGAAAGTATATTTGAACCCGGATGAAGAGAAACTTCTTCTACACACTTTGAGAGAGTTGGCTGTCGAAGGATGGAAGGCCGGGAAAGGATGGAAACGTGGTGCTCACGCCAAAGCTACTGCGAAGGTTCGGGCTTCCGTGAAAGGTAGTACCATAACTGAGAAGAATGTTGTGCACAAACTACATAATTGGGGAAGAAAGTATCGACTGCTGCATGATTTTTTGAGGATGAGTGGGTTGGCGATTGATCAAGTCACACACTCAGCCGTCTTGGATTCGGATGACATGTGGAGTGAGCTTGAAAATGTACTGTTTTTTGGGTGTCGATTACATACTACTCTTTAATATATTCGACTTGTGTCTCTATTTTGAATTGGCTTTGTAGACAGGGAAGCAAGTTCGTGTCGCTGATGGGGAAGGTATTCCTATACTATCATATTTGGTGCGAGTTTTTTAGCAAACACCGTGCTACAGATTCAGGGGCGAGAGATCATCGTAATGCGGATGCTGACACTACTACGACTCAACAAGATGACACAGAGTTACTTGATGAGAATGAGGAGGCGGTTGAAGAGTCAGATGTGAAGGAATCACCTGTACATGATGATAGCCCATCTGCCCGAGAGGACACTTCGAGTGCAAGCCGTGTGAAGCGCATAAAATGACTGTAGAAAAATCTGCTACCCTTGCGCATAGAACTGGAGATCTTATTGCGAATGTCAAGCAAGTGTGCACGAAGATAGCTAGCCTCTTTTCAAAGCATGCGCATGTTGCAAAGCGAGAGGCGAAACTGGAGAAATCGAAAAGGCTACTCAATGATTTGAAGGTCTATACCGAAATAAATGGCATGGCTAGAATTCGACTGGTTGAACATTTGATGATGAACGAGGGGCAATATCTATATTGGTATAGCACGGACGATGAAGGGCACGCAGAGTATGTTCGACTGTTCACTGATGGGCATTTCGTGTAATTGAAAAAACACGTGACATGGCAGTTTATTTTGGCTTACTTACGTTTTGTTAGTAACTATTTGCAGCAATTAGAACTTGTTTGATGGAGTCTGCTGCTAGGTTTCCTTGTCTGATGCCATGTTTTAATATGATGGAGTCATGCTTTTTTGTATCATTTTGGTCTGCTGGATGGTGGAAGTGTGATGACATGTTTTAAGATGCTCGAGTCAGGTTTCATCTTGTGACATTGTTCAGCTCCTTTCTGATGGAGACATGCTTTTTGGAAACATTGTTTAGCTCCTTCAAAACTAGCGTAGGTTTCACCTTGTAAGATGATCGAGTCATGAATTATTTGTATATACTACTATCATTTTGGGCAACAGTGTTGTCTCTATCATCTAATATGAATTATCATGCACACACTCTTTCAGCTCCCACAAGTTTCATCATTCCAATCATCCATGATCATCAAAACGACAAAAGCTCCACAACTATTCGAAGAAGTATAGTATCAGCAGGATGAAGAACCAACAGTCGTTCAACCTAGTATCTGTTGTGACATATAAGAAACTAGCGCATGATGTTTCTCAACAACCATTAACTGAGAAGGTATATGAACACATTATGCTTCAACATCACAACTACTAAAGCTTTTAACTTTACTCGGACGCCGGTTGGTGGGAGTATGGTGCGTGTGATCGGTGAGTTGGTTGGGGGTGTCGGGAAGGATGGAGCTAAGGTGGTTCATGGTGAGGAGGTTGCAGTTACAGTGGAAAGTGGTGTAGAGGGGGTGGAAACGGTGCATGTACCGTTTGGAAAAATGGTGATTGATGCATTTGTGATTGAAAGTACTTCAAAGTCTAGTGCAACGGTGTTGGATAGTGAAACGAAGTTGGGCGAGCTAGCATCCAATGATGGGCACTTCGAGTCTGATAAACTCCTAACGATGGATGGGCTTCAATAACTTTCACCAATTGATATGGTAAAACGTTTTGAAGCAAAGCTTATTGATGACGTGGGTGTCGAGAAGTCTCGCAAGAAGAAAACTAATAAATTGTACAAGGAACACCGTGCTCACAAACCTTATGATGCTCCAGAAAAAATAATTGATATGCGAGTCTTGCCAAGAACATTAGAGGTTGTACAATCTGATGTACCTCTTTTTGGTTATCCATCACCTATGGTGGATATTGCTGATTTTGTACAAGGAAAATGTATTGGCTCTACCCGGCGATCAGCTAAAATTGTGGATGAGGCTGTCCAGACTTTGGAGATGGGGAAGACTATTGGATTGATCAGTGAGTTAGATGATGATACTATGGTCTCTACATTGGTAGACATGGAGAGAAGAGATGTGGAGATGGTGGCACCTGAGGAGGTAGTGACTGAGTCTACTACTGTTGATAAATGAAGATTATATCAATAAATGTTCGAGGTCTTGGAGTCCCAGGCCGGGTATGCGCTATTAAGAATCTTGCATATTCTAATTCTGTTGATTTTTTTGTTTACAAGAGACCAAGACAAATTGTGCTAATCGGCTGATTATGAGTAAACTTTGGAGTGAGCATGGGTTTCAGTGGGCGGAGAGCCCACCTGATCGACAGGCAGACGATCTTTTATCTATATGGAATGGAGATATATTTTGTAGCTTCGGCTGTTCGTTCTTCCTCTAATATACTTGCAGCTGAAGGAATTTGGACAGCAACACAGGCTAAGCTATTGGTGATTAATCTCTATTTTCCATATGTTCCTTCTAATAAATGTGTTTTGTGTTTATATCTTTCGAGCATGATACAGGAAGCAGACTCTTGTGCTATTTGTGAGGTTGGTGATTTCAACTCTGTCAGATCTACCTCGGAGCGACTCAATTATCATGGTCTTTCATCGGTGGACACGGTCGAATTTAATGATTTTATTTTTGATAATGCTTTGATAGATCATCCTCTGCAGCGATTTTCATATACTTGGCTAAATGGGAGAGGGACTAGTGCGAGTCGTCTTGACCTGTTTCTCCTCTCGGATAGCTGGGTCTCTTTATGGCCAGATCTGAAGGAGATTGCTTTCGATAGATGCATTTTAGATCATCGTACTATTATGTTGATGACGCATACAGTGCATTGGTGGCCACAAATATTCAGAACTTTGGATGCTTGGGATTCTCACCAGGCATTCGATCTTTTGTAAAACTTCCGGAGAGAAGGAGACAGTTTTATCTGAAAAGGTAGCGACCTTGTAGCCTCTAACTGTTGAACCTAGTTGCGACAACACCAAGAAGAGAAAGACATTCACCGCTAGTAAGAGCAATCTCTACAGCAAAGCCGGTGAGACATTTGCAGAAGATGATGCTATCTATTATATAATGCGGCGACGGTCCACGTCAGCCGCATTACACTGTTCATGAACAGTAACCTTGTGGGAACAGT
>JAOWBN010215314.1:0-12738 GCA_028565015.1 Pinguicula moranensis
GCAGAGTCCAAATGGCATACAACGAAATGCAAATGTTCCATAAGGCCAAGTGAAAGTAGTCTTCTCTTGATCTTCAGGTGCAATACAGATTTGGTTATATCCTGAGTTGCCGTCAAGATAGCAATAATATTTATGTCCTACAAGCCTATCCAACATCTAATCAACAAATGGTAATGGATAATGATCCATTCTCGTGGTTTTATTCAGTGCTCTATAGTCCATAGAGATCCTTCATCCAGTTACTGTCATTTTAGGAATGAATTCATTGTGCTCATTTACTTCAACTGTCATTCCTCCCAATTTGGGAACACATTGTGCTGGGATGATCCATCTAATATCTGAGATTGGTTACACTACCCCCGCATCTAACCACTTAAAAATTTCTTTCTTAACCACTTCCTTCATGATAGGATTTAAACGACGTTGAGCAGCTACCACAAGCTTGCTTCACTCTTCTAATAATATTTTGTACATGCATACAGATGGACCGATTCCCTTTATGTCTGTTGAAGTCCATCCTATAGCATACTTGTGGTCCGTGAGAACGCGCAACTCTCTTCTTGTTGAGAAAGAGTGGTAGAAATAATCACTGGCAGGGTATTATCATTACCCAAGAATACATACTTCAAATGCATGGGCAATGGTTTGAGTTCCTGAGTGGATGGTTGTTCAATAGTGCTAACTTGAGGCTTAGATCTCTCATCCAACTCCTCAAAATAAGCATTGTTATAAGTTACATTAGCCTCAAGCCAATTAACATATTCTTGGATGTTTGGTTCCTCCAAGATGGCAGGGTCAGTGCTAACCAAACAATTCTCTAAGTCACTTCTTTGATATGCATAGTCTGCCAGAGGTAGTTGGTCTGATGAATCTATACTTAGGCAATCATATTGGTGATTTGGATGCTTCAATGCTTGAAATTAAACTTGACTTCTTCCCCTTGGACTCTGAGTACAAGCTTTCCCCTTGGACTCTGAGTACAAGTTTTCCCCTTTGAACATCAATCAGTGCACCCCCTATAGATAAAAATGGCTGCCCCAGAATAATTGGTATGTCATGGTCCTCCTCCATGTCCAGAATAATAAAATCAACTGGAAAAATAAATTTATCTACTTTAACCAAAACATCTTCAATTATCCCACGGGGGTGCTTAATGGATCTATCTGCCAGATGCATAGAAATAGTTGTAGGCTTAGCTTCTCCTAAGCCAAGCTTTTGAAAATTTGACAAAGGCATTAGATTAATACTTACACCTAAGTCACACAATGCTCTGGCAAATATAGAATTTTCAATGGAATAAGGGATAGTAAAATTCCTTGGATCCTTCAGCTTTGCTGGCAATTTCTTTTGGAGAATTGCACTTAATTCTTCAGAGAGCTACATTTTCGTAGTCTTCTCTTTTGTGGGACAAGCTGCCTTTATGAACTTCACATAGCAAGGCATTTGCTCCAGCTCTTCTACAAAAGGAATGTCAATATGTTGTTTCTTAAATGCATCAAGAAACTTTTAAAATTGTTTATCTAACTTTCCCTATTTCAGTGTCTAAGGAAACGGTGTTGTTGACCTTTGACCCTCCTTCTTCTGGGGTTTATGTTCTATAAAACTTTGTGGGGTTTCATTCTTGACACTTGGGGCATCCTTGGGGGTTCTCCACTTCTTTTCCATTTCTCAAAATTATTGCTTGGCATTGTTCTTTGGGATTTACTTTTGTAGTACTTGGCAGTGTTACTTTAGGTCTTTCTGCTAACTATTTTGCTAATTGTCCCACTTGAGCTTCCAGGTTTCTCATAGCCATAGTCTGATCTTTAAAATTGGTTGTAGTCTCTTGCATGAATCCATGTGAAGTTGTGTCTAGCTGCGCAATCAGATCTTGCCTATTTTTTGTAGCTAGAGCCAACTGATTTATCAGATCCTATGATGATGGATGTTGTTGTGGTGTAGTTGGTGGCCTTGCCACCTGTTGATTAGCTTGAAAAGATTTTGGTTCTGGAGGGATCACTATATGTTGGTTGTTACTCCATGAGAAATTTGGATGATCATTCTTCCTTGGATTAAAGTTGGTGCGCTCAAAATTGTTGGGATATCTTGGCTGATTTGCCATATAATTGAGCTACTCCATTGGGATATTATCCGTTGATGTCACTTCCTGACACTGTTCTCGAGAGTGAGCTCCTCTACATGCTTCACCGGATAATTGTTGCACCACCATCACTGGCCTTAGAGACATTTCTTGATTCATGAATGTTTCAAAACAAGTGCTCATGGCTTGTATGGCAACTTTCAAAACATCTATCTTGTCTATCTCATATCTTTCCCCCACTCTTTTAGGATTATCTCTTTCAGTAGGCCATCTATAGTGATTTTGAGCCATTGCTTCCAAGAGTGTAAATGCTTCATTGTATGATTTTTTTCATAAATATGCTACTTGCAGTGGCATCTATCTCTCTTCTTGTTGTGCTTTATAATCCATTTTAGAAGGCCTGGAGCTGCCTCCAGTGTGACAAACCATGATTTGGACAGCTCATCAAGAGATCTTTAAATTTTTCCCATGTTTTGTACAAAGTTTCCATGTCTCTCTGTTTAAAGGATATGGTCTCACTAAAGATTCTTGCAGTCATGGAACGTGGAAAGAACTGTGTCACGAATTGCTTCCTCAAGTCATCCCAGGTATGAATGGAATCAAGAGTTAATGACTGCAGCCACCTTTGGGCTTTGTCCCTAAGTGAAAATGGAAATAATCTGAGCTTAATAGCATCCTGGGTGACACCTGAGTACTTGAGTGTGTCGCATATTTCCACAAAGGCACTAATGTGTGAGTTGGGATCCTCCTTGACTGATCCACCATATGTAGAGTGTTGCATGAACAACTTAATTGTCGGCATCCTAAGCTCAAAGTTTTTTGCTTGTATGGCTGGTTTTCTTATGGAAGGAACAACTTCCTCAGCACGAGGAAGTGCAAAGTCTTCCATAGGGAGATCATCCTCTTTTGGAACCACTGCCATTTTAGCATTGTCTATATCTTGTTGATGTTGCATTCTTTGCTGGCTTCTTGCTCAATTTTTGGATCTCTTCACCATAAGTTTCACCCTTGTGCATGTACACCTAAAAGGGATATTCGTAAAGTTAAAACAGTAATATAAAAGTTCATTCTAGTTAAAAACTTGAGTAGTATTGATATTGTTAATTCTAAGAATCCCCGACAACGGTGCCAAAGCAACAATTCAAACGATTAAAATAAAAATCCTCAGGGAAGTATTGCTTTCCTTTCATGACTCTTATCTATATCCATCGGGGCAGTGTCTCGTAAGTTTGGGGGATGGTTTAAACTATTTGAATTGTTGCTTTGGACCATTGCTTTTATTGCTTTTCGTTATTCTTTGCTGTTTCTTTTTGAACTTTGAACTATCTTTTGTCGTTGAACTATTTATTATTGTTGCTTTAGCTATATTTGTATTTTGTAATTAGATAAATGCATGCCTAGAAGTTAGCATACGCCAAGTCATCACTAAGTTTAAAATCACAGAGTGAAAAAGGAGATAGAAATGAGGAAAGCATTGTGGGAAAGAGATTTAAAAACAAAAGATATTTTTGGTGAAGAATCCGAACTTAGGCTTTAATTGATTACGCATATCAAACAATTTTTTGAATCCAAAGTAATCTCGCTAAGCCTAAACCAAGAACGGGACAAGTTAATCCTTGTAGCATTCAAGATATTAATAACAAAAAAATAAAATAAAAAAAATAAAAATAATTTTGTGAGGAAAAAGCTGCAGAAATTTAATCCTTGTAGCATTAAAGAGATTAATAAAAGGACAATCAGCATTCACCATGTATGGGAATGCTTGTGAATGTTTTATTACAAATAGCTCACAAGACTGATGTATTATGTATGATCTTGTTTTAGAGCATGTAAATAGCGGATGTTAAAATAAAGTCTATCTCAATCTCTAACCGCCTTGATAGGACAAAAAGGTAGGAAGATGAAGGAAAATTGAGAAATTGATTAGGATGAATTCTCAATCTTAGTTTGAGAACCGAGACCTCATTTGAAAAATGAGAGAATCCCCACATGCTTACCTCAATCAAACCCTATCAACAAAGTGACTCAAAGATAATGATGACCACGAAGAAAGAAAATTAACCCAGTACATGCATGATTATAGGTTGTGTGGGCATTGCTTGAGCAGGACATTTGCTTGAGGACAAGCAATGATTTAAGTTTCGGGATACTTGATGATCCAAATTTATATCCATTTAATGTAGATTATTCTGATTTAATATGGCTCAATTCCGATAGGGGAACGTGCTTTATACATTCATTTCTCATGCTTTTGACAGGAATAACTCATTTGATGCACAATGTGGGGAAACGAAAAACAAAAGGCCCTGAAGTTAGAAGTTTTGCCACATAAATCCGAGTCACGGCCCCAACTTACTTTGATTGATTCTGCACGGCGATGCCTAAACACATCAAACGTGCACTAAACTTCCTAGGCAGACAATTTTGCCCTTCATTTTGGCTCCAAGCTTCTGATGGAAGCAACCCAACATGATATAAAAGGTACGAGAGCATTCGAAAGGAGAGGAGGCGAGTTGGGAAGAGTCAAAAAACATAATGAAATGAGGGTTTCGAGACGAACGCCCGTGAACACAAGCTCGAGGGGACTTATCTTAAAATCTTTGTGTAGCTATGATGAACTCTTGTTATGTGTTCCTTAGTGTGGCCTCTGCCTTAAGCATGGGCTAAACCTCTTGTCTAGGGCACAATGTAGCCCTTGACGAACTCGAGAGATCATATCATGTTTAGCTAGTTTTAACACTAATGATGTGATTGATTTTGTTGCATTTCGTTCTTCATCTGCCCTTGTCTGGCCAACATTAAGCGTAGTGGGAGGCCGAGAGGCACAAGCTACGCTAGGCATGATAAAAGTCACGTCAATTGCTTTAGCATGAGAATGACTATAGGATTGATGCTGCCAAATGTGAATTACCTGTGAGTAAGGTCTTTGGTTTAGTTAAATGAGACATTTGAAAGGTGCGCAGTAGTGAATCAAAGAAGGATATTTATTCTCGAGAGAGATTTGCGTCCGGAGTAGGCAAATCCAGTAGGCATTAAGTTAGAAGAAAAATATGATAAACCATCTATGAAATCGTCCGATGGAGTCAAGTGGTGAAGTTTATGTCCCTAGATATTCTCATCTAAGCATCTCTCCTAGAACTCTAGAACTTAGTTGGTCGAACTTTGTTTATGATCATCTTCATTTTAGAAATATAACTTAGCAAACAATTCATGAATTCGCTTGTCCAAATTGTATGCAACTCGTTAATTTTGGTGCTTATTAACTACAATCCTAGTGGTTTGACATTCTTTTCATCACTTTATTACTTGTTCGACTTGTGCACTTGCAAGATAATAAAATGCAACACTGTTAGATTAAACAATTAATGAATGAAAGAATGAATGAATTGATGATTAATAAAAGAAATGGCCACTCCTATTAAATTAGGAAACATATTTGTCGTTTCCTAATCCCACTACTCACGTAAAGAGTGGTTCCTCCCATCCTAGATTTTCTCTATATAAGGCTTAGTGCCGCCTTACAAAAGCCTACGCGAAAATACACAATTCTCATGAGTTGAGAAGCACAACAAAATATATAGATTTCTCTCGATTGCTGCCTTACCATCTCAGAGGAAACAATTTGATTTGTGGCAATATATGGGGACTCTTGTAGCCTCCCATTTTTCGTGTTCGTAGCATATTCAATCGAAGAATACAATTTCATCATGCTTCTGCACCAATAGAGGTAATCACTCTATTTCAATCTTAACATCCATACTACGAAATCTTGCAATTTTCTGGTGGACAAACGACAGATTTATAAAAACGATAAAGATTTGTATAGTTATGTTTGAAATTGGCAAACGCTTCTGCTCAAGTATCTAAGGTACGGGGACTACAAAGTTAGAAATCCTTCTGTTTGATGGGAAAGGAATTGTAAAACAAGGAATGAAGAAACGAGAGAATTCGTAAGTTACAACTTGTATTATTTCTGATATGATTCTCTTATAATGAGGTTATATATATAGTACAAGTTCTCGTGACAGACAGCACACAAAGCAATTAATACGCCGAAAGTTTGAGGTCGCGTGCGCCGAAAGTTTGAGGTCGCGTGCGCCGAAAGTTGTCACGCTGAAAGCATTGCCTCGCATGCTCCCGACCAACTTTTTCCAACTTCGTTTTCCAACAGAAACAAAACAGGTCATTTTGGTTACGGCACAAACAACTTGTCTCCTTGGATTTCGAAAACGGAAAATAACTCTCGTCGGTCGTCTCCTTCGCGTTTCCACTCTCGTTTCTTATCTGCAAGCTCCGAGTTCTTATATGCAAACTCAAGAGCGTTTGTCGAGTCAAAGAGGTTGACAATTTCGAAGAAGGACCACTCTCGTACCAACCATAACTTGTCTATTCATGCTCAGTACAAGTATGAAGTTTCTTGCGTTTTGTTTTTGGATAGCTTATTACGGTTAGATCTAGATCGAGAAAATATTTCATTTGAAAAGAATTGATTCTTCTTGCTACTACTATCAGCCTTATCAACCTTCAGTTTTGTGATTGTGCTTATGTGTAGATGAAATCAGCTAATGTATCATCCTCTTTTCTACAGTTTGTTTAATTTTACAAAAATTTTGTTACATCCGTATTGATTTCTCAAACTGCGAGCATAGATCTCATGATAAGCGGAACTAACTAAACCAAATCTCACGTTGGTCATCGACCATCGTTGAAAGTTAAGGAATCCCATTATTTTTCTCTCGAGCTAATCTTACTTCAAAGTTTTCTTGTAATTGTTTTTGTGGGTACCGTTACCATAATACCACAATATCTTTGAAACCTAAATTGACTGTTGCATAAAGTTATTTAGTTCTGACTGCAGATTGATGTACCTTTTGGCTTTTCGATATTGGATAGAACTGATTAACAATTCCTTCTAGTCAATGTGCTATGTTGGTCCTTTTCTATGCTTCAAAATATGATTCCTTACCAAAAACAAGTTCCTTCTATAATACTCTTGTAATTTTCCTTCTACAAGTAGTTAATGCAGCTATGGAAGAACATGCAGCCTCTTTAACAAAAAATCAACTTGTTTGTGCAGATCTTTTATGTTGCTATTAGTTTTCACAGCACCAAGCAAGTGTATGCTTATCTGATGAAATTGAATAATTGTTTCAGCTATATGTTTTATTAGCTTGCTTATTCAGTTTGAAGAATTAGTTTATGTTTTTGTTCATGTGATTAATCCTTTTGCATGTATTTCTTCTTTAGATGAAATGTCATCAAAGAGAATTAGATCAAACAGACTCACCACCTACAAAAAAAAAATGTCTGCTCCAAGGTATGGAAACACTTTGACTTGATACTTGGACTCGAAAGTGTGAAGGATAAAAAGTCACAATGCAAACACTATAAAAAAAATTGTTCCATGCTCGCCTAAGGGGTATGGAACATCGGGGATGTGGGCACACATAAAGAGATGCCAAAAGTTACTAAAGGAGCAAACAACACTCGACGCCTTCTAGACGAAGTTGAAAGTTTCAATCATGTTTTATTATATTTGTACAGCACTACAGGTTTTGTTGATTAATTATAACTAAAATAACAGATGGTACATTGTCATTTTGTAAAATAAAATAATGATTTAATGAAATTTGAAATAAAATTTAATGATCCTTGAGCGAATAACAAAAAATATAAATAGATGTTTACCGTATAAAAAAATGCTAAACAATTACAAATTGTTTTTTAAAAAAATGGCGGTAAATGGTTAAATACCGTTATCGTACCGTTTACCGAAAAACCAATACGATTTTCCGGTAATATGGTACGATAACGATAATGAAAATGCATTACCGTAAAAAATGATACAGTAACGGTGAAGGCCATTACCGTTTGCTCAGGCCTATGTGTGTAGAAGTGGGAAGGACACAAAAGGCTAGACCCTTGTGAGAGAGGAGCATCACAGCATCGTTCTAGTTTTGTTGCGACCAGAGGTCCAAACGTGATACGATCGACCTGAAATTTCTAATAGAGTCGAAAAACTCATCCAACTTTATTCTGACTGAAGGAGATCAAATTCTAACTATTGGATTGCAGTTATTGATTTCAGAACAGACTATTGTCTTGTTGATGTATCTACATCTTTGAGCTTGGATTGTGATTTTAGTGCCTTCGTATTGTTTTTAAAGGCTAGATATCTTTGTTGTGTTGTTGTATCGTGTACTCTTACCCTATATTTTCGTGATAGTGGATTTGAGTAGATTTAAGGATCGCGTGATTTTCTAATTCTTCACATTGAAAGGATTTATTTACGTAAATCTTGGAGTTCTTATTTTTCTACTATTGTTTCTTTGCTGTTATATTTACATTCGGTACTAACTATTTGTGCTCCTAACACATTCTTGCAAATTGGAGAGGTGTGTTTAGTTCCAATGAGCTATTGAATTACCATTATTTGTGGCGTTTCCTCCCATCATAGTGGTATCAAAGCTAGGTTTGTAGTTGTTGATTTGCTAGAATTATAGAGGCAAATACTAGTAAGTTGGTTTTGTTGAATGACATGAATTATCACATTTGAAATGGTAAAATGGAAAATCTTCTATTTGTGAAAAGTATGCATCTATCTGTATTTGCTTCAGATATGCCAGTGTCCAAAAATGATGAAGAATGGGATTTCAAGCATCTACAGGTTTGTGGCTTTATCAGAATGTGGGTATATGACACTATTCACAATCTTGTTACAAACGAAACAAATGCAAAGACACAGTAAAATATAATTGAAAAGTTATATACTTCCAAGACAGGTAACAACAAATTATACTTATCGAAGCAGTTGATTAATTTGAGTACTCTGGGGTGCACCTATCTCTAATCATGTGGATGAGTTTCATGGTGTATTAAATGAAATGTCTAATGTTGGTGTTATTTTTTAGGATGAGATACTTGGCTTGTGGTTGCTTAATATTTTATCTGACTCGTGGGAGACATTTCGGGTCTTATATATAAATTCTGCTCTTGATGAAAAAATGTCCTTTGATTATGCCAAAAATGGAATTCTAAATAAAGAGATTAGAATGAAAACTCAGGGTTCATCGTCGCAAACTGAGATCTTGGTTATAGACCAGAAGGGGAGACATCGGAACAGAGGCCAGGGTAATAGAGAAAAAAAAGTAGAAGTAAGTCCAGGTCCAAATACCAGGATGTTGAGTGTCATCACATTCACAGGAAGGGTCACATCAAGAAGAATTTTTGGCAGTTGAAAATAAAAAGAACTCGAACAATAAAAATTCAAAGAAGCCTGAAGAAAGTAACATTGATCGTGTTGTTGCTGCTACAAGTGTTGAACTTCTTACTGTTTATGATTACTGTGATATTAGTTTGGTTTCTTCTAGTTCAAGTTGGGTTGGTGACTCAGGTGATTCATTACATCTTACTCCTAGAAGGGAATTTTTCAGCATTTACACTGCAAGTGAGTTTGGTTCCTTGAGAATGGGTAACAATGGTCTTGCCAGGGTTATTGGCATTGGAAATCTTTGTGTGATAGTGGGTAATAGCTCTACATTACTGTTTAGAGATGCTAAGCATGCTCCTGATGTTCGGTTGAACTTGATTTCCATTGGGAAACTTGATAGTGATAGCTAAGGCAACAATTTTGTTGGTGGAAAATGGAAAATTAGCAGAGGTTCCTTAATTTTGGCTAAATGTTTGAAGTTGAAGAAAGATTTACATTTGTTGCAAGCTTCAATTTTAGATGGCTCATTGAATGTGTGGAGAAGCAATGCTCACCAAAATTGTAGCATAAGAGGTTGAGTCATATTAGTGCCAATGGACTTGAAAATTTGGTAAAGAAAAATATTCTTCTAGGTGCTAAGAATTCTAGTTTTGAAAAGTTTTCTCATTGTTTTGAAGGGAAACAGAATCAAGTATAATTCAAGACTAATCCTCCTCACTGGCAACCAAATTTGTTGTATTTGGTTCATTAAAATGTTTGTTATACTTTGAAGGTAAAAACTAATGGTGGTGTATCTTATTTTGTGACTTTTATTGATTATCATTTCAGGAAGCTTTGGGTTTATACCTTAAAGACCAAATATCAAGTTTTTGACAAGTTCAATGAGTTTCAAGCTTCAACTGAAAGGTAGGCTAGAAAGAAATTGAAATGCAACAGGACAGGCAACGGTGGTGAATATTGTAGACCATTTGAGGAGTATTGTAGGTAACAATGGATCAAACACCAGAAGACGTCTCCCAAGATGCATCGGTTAAATGTGTTGGCCGAGAGAATGAACTGAACATTAATTGATCGTGTCAGATGCAAGTTACTGGAGTCAAAACTTTCACAATCCTTTTGGGGTGAGGCTTTATATACTGTCTATTATGTTATTAATTTACCTTCTGTTGCAGGGTAATGTTCCAAAAAATGTTTGGACTGGAAAGAACACCTCTTATGATCATTTGAGGGTGTTTGGTTGCAAAGCTTATGTTTATAATCCTAGAGATGAAAGGTCAAAGTTAGATGCAAAGGCAAAGCAATGCTTCTTCATTGGATATGGTCAAGATGAGTTTGGTTACAAATTGTATGATCTAGTTATGAAGAAGGTCATCCGGAGCCATGATGTTGTGTTTTGTGAATACCAGACTAATGATGATATTGAGAAGGCAAAGAAATTTGATTCTCACACTCAAGACGATCTCATTGATGTCGATCCAACTTCTACACCAGATTTTCTTGCTACAATTGGTGGTGATACGGTTGGAAGTGATGTGCAACATTGAAGTTTTTGTTGAAGCCTATAGGAAGATCAAAGCTGAATCTGATCACACATTTCCATCGTTGCATACATCCCTATGTCAACTCATATGGAACAGTCTGGCCCCACAGAAGGTGAACATCTTTGTTTGGCTGTTAATACAAGGAGCAATTCCAACCAAATCGGTTTTGAAGCAAAGAGGGGTCATTCCAGAGGCGCAGGAGATCTGTTGCTCATTCTGTGGAGAGGAGGAGGAATCAATAGAACATCTCTTTGAGAAATGTCCTACAACATGTAGATTATGGAAAGACATTGCTAGTTGGCTATCACTGGCATATACGCCTTCAATTCCCAACTTACCATCCTATGCATCCTATGCCTCACAGGGGATACAGATCCACGCATGGATCTCAATTTGGATGGCCATGGTTTGGCTAGTTTGGAAGGCGAGGAACAGAGCTTATTTCCAGTCTAAAGCACCTCAGATTCAACTATTGCTGCATGGGATCCAAATGCAATCCTGGATGTGGATGAAGGCAAAGGCTAAACAACAGTTTCAATATACCTTCACAGAATGGATCCAAAATCCTATTGCTTGCTTAAACCAGTCCGTAATTGAAAGCCGCAGAGGCTCAGGTATCACTTCTCCTCGATAATATTTTTATTAACCTAATGATACTCCTCTTGGTTTTGATCAACCCAGGTTGCTGAACAACATCATTGTGAGGAGGTCGTCAAAAAACACAGCACCAAGGGCTATGCTTCAGGATAAGGATCCGTTAAGGAGGTAGCCCAGATCTTGCCAGAGGACTACCATGTAATTTAATGAGACTGACACATATAAACAAGACCTCAGAAACGGGTTGGGCAGGGAGGAGACAACACAAGATGACCCAAGGTTCAAACAAGGTAGCCTTCGTTCTCGAATTTTTTATTGGGATTATCTTACCACATATCCAAGTCAATTCAGGTACAGGTTAGGAAGGCTGGGATCTTCAAGGAAGTCTAGCCCTTTCATTTTCTTACCAACCTGTATCCCTGGGCAGCCTCACGCCCCCAAGGACCCATAACCAGAGCCAAAAAGTAGTTTAAATCACTGCTAACATTGAAACAAGAAGACAAAGAACAAAGGCTGAGAAACCTACAGCCAAAAAGGGAAATTGGGATCAATCCGGTTAAGGGGAAAGGATTACAAGAAGATCATGTGGTCAAAGCAAGAAGTAGAGGAGTTTGGCAGCTGCATGGGAAAAGACAGAGGTGATGAAAGCCGGAGCAGAGAAACCTCAGTCTGAAAAGAAGTATAGAAAGCCAGGCATTAATCATACAGACAAAATCTGCCCTGAGGGGGCGTTTCCCTCCCGACACTACAGGGGAAGATCTTTACCTCCTGTCTGAAGACTCTCCGGCTGAGAGGCCTATGGAGATTGCCACAACCCGATGAGGAACCTCCAGCAAGCAACAAGTAAAGAGACTGTAATACGAAAAGAGGAAGATGAACATGGGTGAAAGATGGAAGATCCCCTGATAGTGAACTGTATACATCCACCTTGATTTATCCACCATACATTACAGGTATAGCTCATTAATCTGGAGGGAGCTATGTACCAATGCTCCTTAACAAAGGACATTGATAAGTGATAGTCACGATCCCCAGATTGGTGAAGAATGGATAGTGGTAATGAACTGAATGCTGAGATGCCGGTGCATTCATGAAGCTAGGCGAGCCATTTATCTATTCACCTTAGCTACAATGGCGGATGAGATGGGCGGGATGAGCTACAGCCCACAAGCAGGAATCAGACACTTTTTCTCAAGCAGGAATCAGACACGTTTTTATGTGTTTCTAAGCATTAGTTACTACTTGTAACACATTTTATATATATATATATATATATATGAATTTGGCCTTTGAAAAAAAAAAACAATAAA
>JAOWBN010215325.1:0-13606 GCA_028565015.1 Pinguicula moranensis
ATCCTATGACCTAGGCTCTTCGACGTAGTCTTTTCTACTATGTTTTTATTTCGGTTTGGTTTACTCTCTTTCTTCTTTGGAAAGAAAGTTTTGTACATATTTACTATTCAATGAAATTTGGCTTATCAAAAAAAAAAAAAAGTCATATCCTTGTAGTGGGTACAGCTTTTTATTTTTATTTTATTTTTTATTTTATTTTTTATCAATGCTACTCTTTTCCTACGAAGGGTCACCCTCTTTTATGTCAAGCCTTAAATGGAATTTTTTTGAAACGTTTTCTTTTTCTATGAGCCTTCTCTAGAGTAATTTATGTACAAGTTAAATATGAAAGAGAGAAGAATTTTAGTTTTTAATTACTGCAATAATTCTGATGTCACATGCCCTGGCCTGCATTGATGGACTTGTTATTAGTATAATTGACCACAATTATATTATCAGCATAGCAAACTATTGACTAGCTAACAATTTATCAAATATTCAAACTAGGACATGGAGGTGGTTTGCATTTTTGGAGACCATCAAAATATAATTGAGCAAGTGTGAAAGGTGAGTGTTAACTTTTTCTATGCAATTATAAGTGTCTGTTTTGTACCACTATTTTTTTCAAGTTATTTTTCTCATTCTCATTTTTTCAGATTATTTCAAAAACAGTATTTAAAAACTCAACTTCTACTTCTACTTCTCCTTTGTTCAAAAACAGAAACAAAAGGAGAAAATACCTATGGGTACAAAACATGCCTTAAGCAGGATGGACAATAATGCAGCTTCTGCATAACACAAATGGAAACTATACAACACTTACTTTTTACTTGTCATGAAATTATGGTTCACATTCTATAATTAGTTGGGACTTTTTTTAAAAAAAACTTATGCATTAAAGAAAGATATGCCCCGAAGGAGGCCGGGAAACCATTACAAAAGTGATCGCCATGGTTATGCATCTAGCTACCCGAGCTTAGGATCATTCCCCATCTATGGTATCCTCAAATTGGGAAGTCCCCACTTTTCAAGTCTCAACATGTCTAATATGGCTCCTTAGGTAGTTGTGCCACAAAATTGAAACTACGAGATGAACCAAGAGCGCCTTGCTTGGCCAAGAAGTCCGCGATACCGTTGCCTTCACGATATTAATGCATGATATGGATCCTAAGGCTCTCTTTGCTTTTGGTGAATTCCTCCCAGAAATCCCACAGATACCATGGATTGCACGAGTTATGTTGTATTCATTCCTTAAGGAGAGTGGAATCTGTTTCAAGAATTATATCGCGCCGTCCTGCCTCATTGCACACGCAAAGACCGTCTGTGGCGGCCCGAAGCTCTGCTTCATCATTAGGTCCTTTGCTAATGTGTGCAGAGAAAGCAGCTAAGAATTCTCCACGAGCATATTGAATGATGCCACCACAACCTGATTGCCCTGGATTGTCGTAGTTGCTACCGTCGGTGTTCAATTTGACCCATCCCTGGGGTGGCTTCCTCCAGTAGACTGGCAGCACTCTATTGGGCATTCTTCGTCTCACCGTGATGCTCAGCTCCCTAAGAAAGTGATGATCTTGCACCTACAATTTAAGAAACAGATTAGAATTGACAATGGAGCTTATCAGTATCTTTATCTCCACCCAATTATGATCTGTTGATTGCTGGGTGTTCTCGAACCGCGCATAGCACCTACGAAGCCACAAGAACCACATTATGACCCCTAGAAACAAAAGAGAAAGATAACCTTGTAAACCAGCCTTGCGAACCATGATTGTCCGAGAGACTTTGCTTTTCCATTAACTTGGATTTGCAAACTGTATCCCCATCAAGCCAACAGCCCGGTTCCAGAGCTCAGATGCTCTAAAGCTACCAGAGAGAATGTGATTCATTGTCTCCTATTTTCTGAAACGCAGCATTGACAAGATGATGCTAGATGTATCCCTTTCTTAATAAGGTCGTCTATGGAAAGGCATCCATGCCATGCTTTCCATGAGCAAATGGAGACCTTTGCAGGTAAAACTTTGCACCAAATTGTCTTAGCAACTGAGAGCATGTCAGCCTTGTCTCTGATGGTGTCCCAAGCCAACTTAATGGAGAATTTTCCGTTTGAATCTGGCAACCACACGATCACATCATCAGTAGTGGCATTTGAACGAGGCTTACAATCTGAGATAGTAGCTACTAGTTTAGGTTCCATAGCTTGAATCAGAGCCTGCTGGTTCCACTGGTCTCCTGTGGTGAAGTACACTATTCTAGCATCCTTGTTTGTCAGTTGTTGAACCTGTACCACTAATACCCAGATGCTAGACACCTATCAAACCAAAAGGGAGAATTTTCCCTTTTAATGACTACCTTGATGTTCTCCATCACTTCTGATTTCATCCCCATGGCCTTCTGAAGTTCAACCAGGTCTCTGACACCTAAGCCACCTTCACCATATGGTTAGCAAATTGTTTTCCAACTCTTCCAGTGAGCCTTTTGTTTGCCCTCTCTGTCCTCCTAGAAGAAGTTGGCCAACGTTCTCCTGATTTGTGTCAGGATACCCTGCGGAATCTTCAATATCGCCATAATGTACATAGGTAGGCTGGCCATTACATGCTTAACCAGCACCAATCTGCCATCTTGGGATAGTAGACGCCCATGCCAGCCTGTCACTTTTCTCTTTATTCTATCTAGTAATGGCTCAAACATCTGGTTGGTAAGGCGGCCTATGTTTAATGGGGCTCCAAGGTACTTCACGGGAAGTGTTCCCATTCTGAAACCTATGATACGTTTGAGTTCATTGGTATTTGCAAGGCTGATGTGTTTGAGTTCCTTGCATATACTTTGTCCAGACCAGGCACAATATGGATCTAGTATTCGAATCAAAGCTTTGATAGATTTGACATCTCCGGAAGAGAATAGTAAGATGTCGTCGGCATACGTGAGATGAGAAACGAGAGGAGCTCTAATAGGATGCTGATAGGATTTGATATGGCCTACTTCATGCCCCTGCAGAATTAGCTGAGATAGAGTATCCTGGGCTAGAATAAAGATATATGGGGATAGGGGATCACCCTGCCTCAGACCATGAAAAGCTTCAAAGTATCCGAGGGATGGAAAACCATTGACCTTTCACTCACAATTTTCTCTCTGTTTCCTAGCTAGGATTCAGCCCCATGCCTATATAAGGGGTACACACAACACAAACAAAACAACAAGTTTTATGCATTTTTATGTGAGATTGTATTTTCTTTTGGTTTTAAAACATTCTTTGACTTATCTTTTCTTTTGGTTAAGTGGCATCGATTCTCATAAGAATTTATCCTTGATTCTTGGTTAGCACAAGTTTCTTTCAGAGGATTATTTGGTGGCGTTACCAATTACAATTTTTCGTGACTTTTCATTAGTTGATACAAGTTTTTTTCAGGCGTAAGCACAATAAATTCGTTCCTGTTTGATTGTGTGTTTTGAGTCACCGAATTGGATATGGGATTTTGTCATATGTTCGGCAAGGATTCATATCAATTTGTGCTTAGTTTAGGCTTCTAAGAAGCAAGTTTGATAGTTGTTTTTATTTCATGCATTCAAAATCAGACTCAGTTTAACTACTACTTTATGTGAATGATAGGCTTTTAATTTCCAAGTTAAAGACAAGGATCCATGAGCTCAAAGCACAGTTGAATACTGAATTTGATATGAAGGACCTAGGTTGTGCTAAAAAGATATATGAATGAAATTGATAGAAAGAATTTAAAGTTTAAGGTGCATCAGCCTTCATATTTGCTTAAACTTTCTTTAGCTACACATTTTAACTTGACTAAGGAGCAAAGTCCTAAGCATAAGTCTAAAATAGTTAAAATGGATCAATATTCAAATGCTAATTTCTTAAGCTCTTTAATGTACAGAATGATAAGTACATGTCCAAATTTACCTTTTGCTATATCTTTATTGTGCAACTACTTGTCTAACTCGGGCTATGATCACTGGTTGGCTCTTAGGTGGGATACAAGGTATCTCAAAGGTTATGTTAATCTTGACTTGTCCTATACTAATAGAACATTTGAGTTTAGTCTCATATGATTTGTTGACTCAGACTTTGCAGGGGACAAAGATAGCATAAGCCTACTATAATTTATTGTTTTCTACTTGGGGCAACTAGATAAGTTGGAAGTCTCAACTTCAGCCTCTTGTGGTGTTGTCCACTACGAAGGCAGGGTATGTAGCACTTGCTGATGTTTTCAAGGAAGGCATTTGGCTGCAGGGAATGTTCAAGGATGCAAGTATAATGCACACGAGCAGTCATATTTTCTGACAGCCAAAGTGCAATTCATCTTAGTAGGAACCTTGTACATCATGAGAGAACTAGACATGTGGATATCATATTCCACTTTATAAGAGACAAGGTTGCTGCATAGGATATCCAACTAATGAAGGTGGCTATGCAGGAAAATCCAGGAGATGTGGGGATTAAGGTGCTTACAATAACGAAGTTCCAACACATGATGAAACTGCTCGGAGTGAACTAATAATTTTGGGATAGTGGGCCAAGATGGCAAACTAGAACCAATGGCATACTGCACCGGATTCGCATCAAGGTGGAGGACTACTTTGAGCTGAAGGTTGACTTCAAGGTGGAGAATGAACGTGTGTAAAATCAAAGTCATGTGGAAGCCAAAGTTTGTGGTGGATATCAATTTTGTATCTGAACTGTACAATTGGAGTTGCACATTGAATGGCTGAGATTGAATATACCTTATGGGTATGTGACATAACAAGCTAGACGAGAGAGAAAGTCTTGACAAAACTCATTTTTCTTTTGCTTTTTTGCTTTTTATTTTTTTCTATGTTTGGGTTCTCTTCTATGTTTGCCTGTAGAGGAAACCATTGTTTTTTTCTTTTGATTATGGACTAAGGCTTGAGTGAATCTGTACAATTTTTTGGGTAGGCTAAATTTTCATTAATAAAGACAATCAGCAGCTATACAATTTACAGCCACTCCTAAACCTGCTGAGCTTTTCCATGGCTAATATTACTAATAGCCCTTCAGACTACAAGGCCAAAATGAGACAGAACAAAACAAAGCAAAGAGTAGATAAAATAGAAACAACAACTACATATTTTGAATGTTTCTGTACTAATGACTTCTCCAAAGAATAATGGGGAAACATAACCAAGGGAACCTGATCCAGTCGCTTATGGTTGAACCTCGATAAGAAAGATTGTTTGTCGTCAGCCAATACCACAAGTTAAGATGGATTCATTCTAACTTGTGTAATAGCCTGCTTTTGAATCAAACAGATTGAGTTCCGCTCCTTCCATAGGCACCAAGTTACAGTGTGCCATGTTGCTTTTCATATTTCTTTACTTGTTGGTCTTCTGTTGAATGCCATATGATTGATGAAGTGCTGCAATATATCAGTACTTTCCACATACTCCAGATCAAACCAGGAGTATAATTCTTGCCATAACTTGGTTGCATTAGTGCATTGTATAAATAGATGCTGGATGGTTTCGCTGGAATGTGCAAACATTACACATAGTTGGACACTTGTTTCTATGCTTACCCCTCAATATATGAGGTTATCCACTATTAGAATTCTTTTTGTAGGAGTCGCCAGGAGAATGCTTGTATTCTCTTTGGAGCTAATTTTCCCCATGTCCTTGCTATACCCATGTTGTCCTTTGAGTCACTACTCTGCGTAAGATTGAGTATCTTGTATGCTGAGGACACTGTATAGTAGCTAGGGTATCCTCAGTCCAGGTCCAATGGTCTGGTCCTTGTTCAGCTGTAGGTAGATTGACTAGAAATTGATTTAGCTCATCAAATAGGATAATTTCTATCCGTCTTAGAGGTCGCCTGAAGGTAATGTGCCATGTTCTGCATCCTTGTGAAATGTATGTCATTTCAGCTACCATGTGGTGTTACTGATTCCTCAGCCTATACAATCTTTCATACTTGAGAGCTAAAAATCTATCCTTCGACCAATTATATCTCCAAAAAAGTGCTTTATCCCCCTCCTTAACTGTCAATTCCGCCCTCTTGTTGAACCAATCTTCTGCAGCTAATGTCCAGATATCCTTCCGGTAGGCCGAGGTATAGTCAGGTAAAGTAGTTAGAGACCATTCACATAGATGATCAAAGGTTTCGAGGTACTTTGTTTTGATAATTTCACTCCACAAACCTCCTGATTCGTCCCTCAACCTCCAGAGCCATTTTGCCAGCAGTACCTTGTTCGTTATGTGCAAACTTCTTATTCCTAAACCATCTTGATCTCGTTCCTGACATAATGCTGGCCATCGTATCCAATAAATTGAGTGTGTAGCATCAGACTTCTGCTTCCAAAAGAAGGAAGGCATCATCCTTTCCATAGTTTTCAATACTTGTTTGGGCGCCTGGAACATAAAGAAGTAATATATTGGGAGGCTTCATAGGACTTAATTGATAAGAGTTACTTTTCCTGCAAAAGATAAAGATTTGTTCTCGCATTTTGATATTCTATTTTTGCATACATTTATCACCTTCTCCCACATTTTTATCCTTCTTGGATTGACTCCAAGAGGCAACCCCAAGTATATGAAAGGGAGGTTTGCGTTGACAATGCATCTCTGCAGCTAGGCCTTCTAACCTGTCTGAAGTCAGATTTAAACGAAACAACCTATTCTTCGCAAAATTTGTTGAAAGGTCATATGTTAATTCGATGATCTTGAGTATCCCCATTATAACTCCGATGTTCTTATTGTTTCCTAGAGCAAATAATAAGGTGTCGTCTACGTATTGGAGATGCGATATCAACTCTCCTCTCACCTTAATTCCAGTCATCCTCCCTTGTTCTACAACATTGTTTAGCAATAAATGTAGCCTTTCAACCACCACCAAGAATAGGATTGGGGAGCGGGGATCCCCTTGTCTCAGTCCCTTTTGTGTTTTGAACTCACTAGCGCTGCTACTGTTTACTAATACAGCCATATGAGGATATGAGATGCATTCTTTGATCCACTTCACCCATGTTCCACAAAATCCTAACTTTTGCAGCATAGATAATAAGAAGTCCCACTCCACCGTATCAAAAGTTTTTACAAAATTAACCTTGAGTAAAACAACAGGTTTCTTACCTTTCTTAACAATATGTATCACCTCATTTGCCAATAATATCCCATCAAGAATATGTCTTCATTTAATAAACGTTGTCTGAATTTTTGAGATGATCTTGTGCTTGATCTATTTCATTCTATTAGCCATTAGCTTTGCAAGGATCTTATAACCACTGCTTACAAGTGAAATAGGCCGATAATGCTCAACCAAAACTGGATTGGAGACTTTAGGGGTTAGAGTTATAAATGTTGAACTCAACCCCTTGGGGATTTTTCCTTCTCTGTAAAACTCTTGAATGAAATCAATGCTATCCTCTTTCAGCATATTCCAATGTGTTTGAATAAAATGAAAGTTGAATCCATCTGGCCTGGGACATTTGGATGGAGAGCAACTGAACACTACATTCTTGATTTCTTCTACTGAGAATACTGATTAAGAAAGACACTATCCTCTGATGGCAAGGTGGCATTTGCAGGTATGAGCAATGTAGGTCTTAACCAAACTTCTGATAAGAATTAGGAAGAGAAATAATTTGTATCCCAGCCTTAACAGTCCCCACATCCTCTGTCCATACACGATTCAGATTAAGGCCATTGATATGATTTTTGCTTTTGTAATTGATAATTCTAGAGTGTAATTAACTTGTATTATTATTCCCTACCTTATCCACAAGGATCTGGCTTTATGCCTCATCAAGACATCTTTGTTTTGCTTTGTCTTTTGCAATAGATTCCATGTTTTCTTTCTCTTTATCTGTGGAGGACCTTAACTCGATCTGCACATCCATCTTGTTGAGTTCCTGCTGCATGACTTCCAGCTTCCTTTCCACTGAACCAAATACATTGTTATTACATTCCTTCAGTTTCAACCTCAGCTTTCTTAGTTTCTCGTATAGCACATAACCTTTATAGCCATCAACTGTCAGCTTCTTCCATTCCTCTTGAACCAAGATACTAAAGCCTTCTTATTTTCCCCAAACATTTATTGTTCTAAATACTTTTGGCCCCCAATTTACCAGCTATTCCTTCAATATTATAGGCCTGAGATCAGAATCCATTCTATCTTGTCCCACCTGATGCAACTCTAGTAATTGATTCAACCAAGAAGTCGATAGTAAAAACCTATCCAACTTACTGCAATAAGATCCTCCCCTAGAATAGCACGCATATCGTGATTTCATCATAGGTAAATTAAAGAGTTCAATATCCATTATAATCTTTTCAAAATCTCTCATCTCAGTCAGTGGCAAGGAAGCTCTACTACGCCTTTCCTCTAGAGAACGTATGGCAATGAAGTCACCCGCCACACACCAACATCTCATAGGGTCAGCTTTAACATAGGATGTCATAAGATCCCACAAAACTCTCTTAGTTCTCAGGGGGGGCAGTGGAATAAGCCCCACAAACCTTCAATTTCCAGCATACCTGCTTCTGTCCATGAACGCAATAATAGGAAGTTCGAGCATTGCCATATGCATAAGATGCCACATGTGCTTCCAATTGCTTCACTGTGACTAAAATCGAATTCATCATTAGGCCATAGAGAACTATAGTCCCAATGATTCAGGGATGCCAGTTTGGTTTCATGTAAATAGAGCATTTCTATCTTCTGAGATATTATTAATTGCCTCACTTCTGACTTCTTTCTCGAAGTGCCTAGCCCTCTGATATTGTAGGAGACTATACGCATCAGATGTAGTCTTTTCACTTCTCGGCTTCTTTATTCCTTCGCTTATTATACGCACTTCAATATCTATCCTGCATCTTGTCCAATGGACAAATCAATGATAGATTCTGAGCTCTGCGACATAGTTGAAACATCTACCGCCGCAGCTAAGTCCTCCAGGAGTGCATACTATGCGTCATGAATTCTCATCGTGTGCTCTGTGAGTTTCATATCTTCCATCAAAACTGGTGAATATGGTTCTTCGTTTTTGGATGCCAAGGAGCCCAAATTCAAGTTAATTCTACTTTGCCTCTTCCTCAGAGAAAGACGATCAAACAATTCCCAATCATGGTCCTTGCGGATCAGATCATCCATATAATATACAAAAAGAAACTCCATATATAATCCTAAATGGGTCCGAATTATGTGAACTAGAGATCAGACTTGAAGGGAAAGTAAGTATAACTATCAATAGTTGGTTTATAGTTTCTCCCTGTTCCTTTTCCTCTATTTCATCTTCTGACCGAATATTGGGCCAAAGGCCCAATTTTGAATGTTGCCTCGCCAGTATTGCTGTAAATTTTCCCAGGGCTGGGCTCATTACCCTCATAAGGGTGTCTATGTCTTCTCCTGCAGACAGATTCGTACCAATAATTAATGGGTTGGTCCAAGGGTTTTTGAACGGTACTTGCATATCACATGATTCCTTGCCAATAGTTTCCACTGTATCTTTTTCCTTTTCGACGTCTCCATCAAATTTTCCTGCCAAATCAGCACTTTTAGTATCGTTTTGAGGATATGGGGGATCTAATTTCAGCTTCAGCCTCTGTTGCATTGGTTGACTTTTTGAGGATAGTACCAATTACAGCTGACTCCGTACAATATTCTTTGGATTTTTCAAAATTTTCCTGCAGCCCTCTTTTCTCATTCTTGAGAGTTTTTCCAACACTGGAGATAGATTCCCCTCTGATTTTGGAAGGTACTCTGGCTATGGGTTTAGGGTATAGATCAAAACACCGAAAGTCGCCCTGTTCCTTTATCATCTTCCTCCATATGGTTTGTTGAGAAGCCAAAATTTTGATCTTCTCCCTGGCCCTCCAATTTTCCTTCGGTGTTTTGATCTTGAATAACTTTTTCTTCCACCCTCTTTCCACCTGTTTCTATCATTTTGTTCTTCCCATTATTGAGCAATAGTCATTCCTCATTGAATTTGCGGTATAAATCATCTTTCCTTAACCAAGGGGGGCCTTGGGGTCGCCTTCTCCAAGTTCCCCCTATTAATTTGTTTCTTCCTTGACTTGAATACAAAATGTATCATCATCAATCATTATCTCCAAAGTCTGCTCTATTAATTGATTTTGTGGAGTAATTATCTGGATTCTCCCATACTGCATCTTTGTATGATTCAACGTTTTTTCATAATGGAGAGTAGAGTACCCAGATTCATTGTTATTTCCTCAAAAAAAAATATTTATACCAACAGTTTAATGGTGTGCCTTTTACTTGCAACCAAGTTAGACGTGCCAATCTCTCATTTACTATATGACATGGCCGCAGGGGTTGAAAACCCAGCTTCTTAGCTATTTCTGCATCCTTCATTAGTCTGAGTTGATCTTCACTATTCTGCAAATTAACCAGGACTTTTCCACACTCCAATCTCACTACATAACCTCCATTATACCCAAAGGTTGTTAACACCATATTAAGGGTAGGTAGATCAATTATTGAAGACAAAAAACCAACGAGGCGATTTTTAACCATCTTGAAGCTGTCGGATCTGGTTTGAAGGATATAGATATTGACTCTTTCGAAAATACCCCCACCCATGTTACTCTATTACCCTGGGACACTGTCGTCTTACCATGCATCACCTTATTCGAATGGCATTCAACTATGTCGTTCACTTCCATCTTATTTCTTGTTGCACTCACTTTTAGCCGGAATGAGCCAATCCATATTCCATTGAGTTTAGCCAATGTACTCTAATCCACTGACTGTTTGGCATATCGAACAAAACCAAATCTACTTCCAGGCGCCATCAACTGCTTTAGTGCATATACATCTGATACAATGCCGAGATTGCTGTCCACATTTCATCTTTTGTCCAAGATGAAGGGAAGTTTGTGAAGTAGTATGATATGGAAGAGGATCAGAGTTTTTCTTTGAACCTTGATAACTTCCTCTTTGGGACTGCTTTACCCTAATTTTGAACTTCTTTTCGTACCGGACTTTTCAACACTATCCATTCCCCATTAGGGTGTTCACTGTCATGGTCTTTCTCCCCGTTAGGTTTCAGTATGGTACGGGGATGACGGAGTACAATGCAGTGTCATAACTCTTAGAGAGCGGCGAGAGAATTTTTGCTAGAGAGAGAAACATCTTTTTTTTATCTGTAAGGGGGTTATATCAGCTATCATCTCTGTTGGAAACAATACATGCACGCGAAGGAAAAGCAGACAATAAATGTTGGAAATTATTGTTGCCTCTCACGTCTATGGTTGATGAAGTCCACAAATGGAGAAAGCACGCCAGACATGGAAGTGATGGACACAAAAGAGGAAGGCTGCCGGTCTCCCACGTCGGTCTCATTTATTATATGTTCTTATGCATAACGTTCGTACTATAAATACAAGTGATGTAATGAGATGGAAATATCATCAAAAGATTTATATACAAAAGTGTTCTCTGTTTCTCTTCGTTTATACTTTACAATTTGGTATCAGAGCAATATTTTTTAAACCCTAATAAATATTTCGTCTTCGTCACTTCCGCCCCGATTCCGGCGCCATTACTGCTCCTTCGACGCCGGAACCGGTCCCAAAATGTAGCCAATCTTCTCCTCTATCAGATATGCTCCACATCAGACATTTTTCCGGCTACCACGCGCCGTCACCAGAAAATGTGACCAACGGCAGTTTTTTACCATTTCCGGGCGCGTCTGGCGTCGGAATCGCCGAAAACCACCGCCGTTGCGATCGTCATGAGGAGAGATTTTTGAGGTTTCAAGTCACCGGAGCCACCGCCGCTCTACCACCACGCGCCGGCCACGCGCCACCGTAACCATTGGAGCCCAGAGTTAGAATTTTTGTCCCGGTTTGCTCGTCGTAACTATCCAATTGGTTTTAGTTTATTCGGTGCCGTTTAATATATATTGTTGTTTTATCAAATAATGATGAATTATTTGAGTGGATTTATCGTAATTGCCTAAACTTGGGAATCCAATTAGGCATTATTGATGTTGTTTGTGGTTGTGTTTTATGGGTTTTATTATTGCTGTGATTAGTTGTGATTGGAGCTGCTGTGTGAGAAAATGTCAGGGATAGGCGACAGTGCAGCTAAACAAGGATTGGAGGTCCTGAAAAACCTCAATCTTGAGGTGCTCGAAGTCTTGGTAGGGCTCATAAAGGGAGTGAATACCTCAACCTCGGTCGTTGTCCCTGCTGCAGCTCCAATCAAGCTTGATCTTCCACCGATCGATTTGAAACTTGATGGATCGGCTACAAATCTTAGCTGGTCTCGCAGGATTGAGACCATCTTAGTAGGGCGAAGCCTGGACGACTTCCTGAAGGAATCAAGTAGTGACATCTCTTCCACTACGGAGTGGACAGTTACTCATGCTCAGCTATGTATCTGGTTTCTGAACTCAATGACTGCATCTGTTGCTTCTACTGTGGATGGCTTTAGGACGGTGAGTGCGATGTGGGATAGTCTGAAGACCACCTATTCCGGAACTGAAAACCAGATGAGGGTATTTCAGCTTCAGCTGGAGATCGATGCAGAGATACAGGGGGAGAAATCTATTCAAGAGTATTCTATTTGTTTGAAGAGATTGTGGGCTGAGATGGATCACTACGACCCGTTGTCCAGCTGTAGTGACTCAAAATGCAAAATGCGGCAACGTTTTGAGAAGGAAAGGACTATGAAATTCTTGAAAGATTTGAATTCAATCTTTCACTCGAGAAGATCAGTTTTACTGTCCCATGCCAAGATTCCATCACTGGCTGAGGCTGTTGCAGCTATGATTCAAGAAGAAAGTGAAATAATGATACACTCCACACCGGGTGTCGTTTCAGGTGCAAAGGCATTGGCTACTGCTAGTTCTGGGGAAACTAGGGTCCAGGTGGAGACTCGCTATTGTTTTAAGTGTGGAGCGGTTGGCCACTTGATGGAGTCTTGTCCGAGGATGTCCCGTGAAAAATATTATGGAGGAAGAGGTAGAGGTGGAGCTCGTGGAGGTAGGACAGGTAGTTTTAGGGGTACGGGCCGAGGAGGCTATCGCACCAACTTGACGGTGGATACTGATGATGAGAAAAATATGAGGAGTATTGTGATCGTTGAGGAGGATTGAGCATTCTTTGACGTACTCCAGAAGAAACTCAAATGCGTGAGGATAGGCACTGATACGCCTACCTCATCTGACTTCTCTGGTAACGTTGCTTTTGCCTCAGGTTTCACAAGTATGTATGACTCATTAGCCCTGGTATCCTTTCCTACTGCTGACTCGTCAGATTGGATCATTATCTCTAGAACTTCTGGACACGTGACGGGTGCTTCTAAGGAGTTCGGTTCCTATACTCCTTTAGAAAATCCGTTGAGTGTTAAGTCAGCTGATGGCACTGATAAGCCAATAGTGGGTAAGGGTACAATGCATTGTACCAACACGTTGACTTTGTCCAAAGGTTTGCATGCTCCTTCATTTCCCGTTAACCTCCTCTCCATAAATGCCATTATTAATCAATTAAATTGTACTATATTATTTGATATACCTCAGGTGATCTTTCGGGAGAAGAAGACAGGTAGGGTACTTGGGACTGGACATGGCGTAGTGGCTTGTGGTACATGGATCGGAAAGGATTAGACTCAGCCCTTTCATCCATCATGGAGAGACCT